>JAUMHB010054951.1:1295-15731 GCA_032359685.1 Pittosporum tobira
GACTTATGAAATGACTCTCCTTCCATATTCACCTATTAGTTAGAAAATATTAATAATGGGTTATTTTAATCCATACAAGAAATTTTATTTTTGATATTTTCACAAGTTCTCCTCTAACATGGTATGAAAAAAAAAATTGAACCCAACCATCAAATAAGGGATACTTAGTGAAAATAACACAAATATTTGTGAAAATATAATTTCATATGTTTTACCTCTTCCTCAATTTGGGTGTCATCTTGAAATTTGTAGAATTTCAAGATACCCAAATGACACATTCAAAAGAGTAAAATATTAGCTTTACAATTAAAAATGTTAACTTCATAACAAGATAACAAGGTCCCACTATTTAACTTAAGAGTTAGAGCAAAATTAGTACAAATGGTGAGACTTAGTGTGAAATTAACGTTTTCTGTTGGAAAAATAGAGGTTACCTTATGAAAAGTTAATGGAAGTAATTAAAAAAAATTCATTTATATAAAAATTTGATTTAGAACAATTCTATTAATTTTACATAAATTGGTAAATATTTTCGCAGACAATCTATATTGAATGTATACTCATGCATATCTGTGTATGTATAGTATATCATCTATTTATGAATACACAAAACCTTCTCAAGTGGATAGACAGTCTTATTACAAGCTGCACATTTGTCTTGGGTTCCAGAAAACATGGAAGCAACCTTGCTTGTACTCTTTGTCTGCATGTATGATAAGAGTATATAAACCAAGTTTTCTTATAAACGCTATGTATAAGTAATTGAAACTAAATTAGAAATCCTTGCTAATACTAGCTTTCTAAAAATGAAATAGTTGATTAAGAAATAAAACTAAATGATAAATATAAATTATCTAGATGCAGCCTAAGCATGTAGATTTAAAACATACCAATGAATTTTCTCTCTCAGGCCTTGCTGTTGAAAAGAAAGCAATAAAACTTTAATAATTTGTGAGAAATAAAAAAATTAAAATTAAATTGAATATCTTGAAGATATATAAGTACAAAATAGTGACCAAGCAAATTAAGGGTCTCACATGTTTGGAAGTTCTTGCTGAAATTCCCAGATTCTTTAAACAACTGTTCGAAATGAGTTTTGCAGTAAAGGACACCATCCATGGAGGAGTAGTTGTTCATCTGCCATATATGCAAATTCACCTCATGAAGCCATTTACAACTCATATCATATATGAACATTTATGATAACATGTATATTTATGTATCATATACTTTATTGCGAATAAAGTTTAAGAAATTGTTATTTTGACAACAATAAATACTAATTCCACAACAAGGTCCAATCATTTAACTCAAAATATACAATAAAATTGTTAAAAATAGTGAAACTTAGTGTGAAAATAACACATTTGTTGTGAAAATAATGACTCCCAAAATTCTTTATATATATAATGTTTCCGCCATTTTCAAATATATGCAAAGGAAAAATAAAAGAAACTCTTCGCAATCTTATCTTAATTATAATTTTCTTTTTCTTCTCTCAAATCATTATTACTCAAACAACATAATATTACCTTCATTTCACATATAAAAAATAAATTTAACTTTTCAAAATTAATTTAAAATATCTTAAAATTCACCCGTTGTAGAAATATATAAGTTTCTTTACATTTCAAAATATTACACGAAGGATGGAGAAATGAACGTTTAAAAATGAAAGAAAGAGGATAAAGAAGAAATATATACCACAAGAGTTCCTTTGCAGTGGCTACATTTGAAGCATGACTTGTGATAAGTTACTCCATCAGCAGATAACAAATCCATGAAATATACAGTCTTATCACAAGCCTTGCATTTGTCCAAAGTTCCAGTAAACGACATTTTTACCTTCTTCGAATAATAAAACCAAAACTCAATTAAAAAAATTTGTTTTCTTTAAAAATAAATAAATAAAACCAATTCAAATTCGGAGGTTCAAAGGAAAATTTTACTAAAAAACTTTCAATTATGTAGCTTCCTCTGTGATCGATTGATACTACAACAAGTCTTTCTTGTTGTACGAGGAAAACTGATTTCTATCACATAAAAAGAAAATTATATTTTTTTTTGGGTGTTAGAAAAATTGTATTGCATTTTCACCGATAAAATTTCGACACGTGATTGGAGATCCTAATATTATGAGATAAAATGTGGATGCAATTGGATTAAAGTGGAGTGGAAAATGGTTAATGTTTTTGACTCATTCTATGTGAAAATAAGGGGAGAAGAAAGATTTTTGTTGTATGGGTAGTTATGTTTAACTTCCTTTAATTTATAAGCTTTTAATGGACAATGAAATCTAGGAAATCCAATCAAACAAATGGAATATACAAATTAAAGAATACTCCTCCTGCATGATGAATAATAATGCCACAAAGTATAAAGAACTTTTATGGAAAGTCACTTACAAAATGGACCCTGATTTTAGTTATAAATGATCAACTAAATCACCATATTATTTTAGAAGTAATGTTTTTGTAAAGATTTTTGCTATATATATTCTGAGCCAAAGTGTCTGACTCCGTCACAATAACAAAATATTATTATGATAAAAATAAAAAATATTTTAATTAATGTGTTCGTCGAACCATATTCCAAACTCCCATTATAATATATATGTCCCGTGAAAAGTTTACCTCTAAAAATAAACTAAAATGAGGTCAGATCCAACCACTAGGGGCATGAATCATATCGAACTGTTTTTCGTTCATCTCTGTAAAAGTCTGTTTTTATTGATGATATGCAATATGCCATAAAATTATCAAGTTTAAAATTACAATTATATGATTACACCACCAACACAAAACTAAATAATAAAAGATATATGTTTAAAATTTATAAAATTTTCGAATGGAACTCATTTTGTCAGAGGTGGTTTTCAAAGTTAGAAATGGATAGAGCAAAATCTAAATACAATTATTATCCCAAAAGGCAAATGATAGATATATTACACTAAGCTCCTGAATGAACCCAGTCTATGAAAGTTATACTTCCCTTCATGTCCCAAAAAAAAAAAAAGTTCTTGAGAACAAAGTTTGAAAAAAAAGAAAAGTGATATTGGGGTCAATGTTCACCTGAACCACCAAAGAACGGCGGCAACACCACCTTCTGGCATAATATGAGATCTGAAATACTCTTACCATGCCTATCAATCTGCCGTGAACAGTTAACACCACCATCGAGAATTTCCCGAACTACAACATTCAAAGACTTGATTCCTCGAACTTCATAAATTTCTACGTTAACATGTTCATTGACCCATTTGTCCCTATTTTCGATATCATCAGAGGCAGGGAAAGAAGTGGGATCTAGAAGAGTTGAGACGACTTCCTTCACCCATTTCGATGTTATGATCACCTTCAGCCTCTCAACATCCGGGGGGAAATGCGGGATAATGGAAAAGTTTAAGTTATTTCCTTTGTCTCCTGCCCTGCTATGGGCTGCACGGTACAGAGGAATCATTTGGCCCGATGGAGCAGGAACTGGAATTTGTGATGTAGTTTCCGTCAGGATAGATGTTGGGGCCGATACCTTTTTAGCATGGGCCTGTGGAAGTTCTTTACGTTCAGTTCTTGGATCACTTTCCATTATTTTGTTTGCTTTTGCAGCAATTTGCCAATAAACATGCTCACGACTGACCTGAAAGATGAAATAATCAGTTTCGTATTATGTTTTTTCATGCGTAAGCAGCATAGATGATTTGTTTATAATAACTTGTGATGTTCACACGCTTTAAATCAATTAAAACTACAGCCAGTTTCAGTTTGTTTATTTATTTTTGAAAAAAAAAAGTTGGGATACAAATGGGATTACCGGAAACTCCTTGGTGCACCAGCGGAATCAGATTAATTATATATTTGCACCAACGGAGGGAATACCATATGTCAATATGTATGTATACACCATTTACACACGCACACATGCAGACACACATTTGTAGAAGAGAGAAGGCCTCACCAATCCTTTCTCAAGAGAAATCTCTTTCTTATGCCCAGTGCTGCCATGGCAAAAAAGAAAAGAAGTAGACAAAGAAATAAGAACATCAAGAAGAGATGCGTAGAGAACTGTTGAGCATTTGGCAAGCCAATCGAATAAGCATGCCATTTCAGATAATTTGACAAACTGGTTGTATCAAGTATTTGACAAGTTAAAAATGCCTATAAGTAGCTTTAACAAAATAAACTATAACCCAAGCCCCCTGCAAAGACCTCCCTATCTCAAGCATCAATGGGTTGTACATCTATCAATGATACATTATGTCATTATTATGGCAATTAATACCATAAACTAACATGTAATGACTAACTCCACACAAAATCTATATAATCACCATATGTAGAAGAGATATTTAGGCAAACAAAAAGGAAATTGGATAATTTGCTTAAATGTCCATTAAAAAATTTATCACAATAAGAGTCTCACAAGATACCAAGAAATTAGTAGACCTTCGGCCTGGGTCCATAACGATGTAACCGAGGGCTATACCTAAACCATATAGGGAAAGAAATCAGACCTGATCCCTCCACCACCAGCGGGTCCATTTGTATATAAAGCTATGAAGTCCTTTGTAAATTGGACTGCGTGTTCCTCTTGCTCAAACAGCCCATCCATTCGTAATCTAATATCTTCACTAGTCCTTGCCAATGAGGTTCTATCATCGATGCTAGTTGCCTTTAGGCTATCAAGCCCAATTATATAAGAAATTATACGGTTGTTAACACCAGGATATATTTCCTCAATCCATGACCTTACCTGATGTATTAAAAAATACAAAAGTTTACAGACCAAATTCATAATTATATACTCCCTCCATTCCAAAAAGAATGACTGTTCACTAAAAATCAGCAAATTAAGGAAATCAACTTTTTAAAGAGAGATGGTGTATTTTTGACTCTTCTATCCTTTTAAGGGGCCACACAAAGAAATCAACCAAAACGAATCTATTCTTTAAAGTGGTATAAAAGTAAAGTACCCACAAAGGGTCCCTACTCCCTACCTATTTCCTTTTGGGACAAAAATAAGGATTCCAAACCTCATTCATTTTGGGACAGAGGGAGTATTAGACATAGCACCAGCTTTTCTTAGAAACAAAAGAATTTTATAGAGAGAAGTTAAACTAGAGGAAGTGACAATTCTCAAGAAAAGAAATTACATCAGAATAGAATTGTCCACCAAGCTCATTGAACAGTAAGCTAAAAAACAGTTAGTTGCCTACTTAAAAGTTACAAGAAAATAACTTCAGCAGGCATACTAACCAACGACATAGTAACTTATTATTACCAAAAAAAGAAAAAGTCAGATACTCCATATCTTATAAAGGCTATAAAACTCTACCAAAAACTCAGCAGCTTTAGCACGCTTAACACATTCATACCCCCCATAGGATATCTCTCCCCAGCCTTTCCACCCTGAATCCTGAAAAGCAGAAGAATCACATATTAAAAGCAGAAAATCCTTCTTGTTATGGAAATTACTATAAACAAACAATGACAGCAAAAACATAATAAGGCACAAAGACACAAGAAATTCGCGGTTCGGCTTTTGGCCTAAGTCCACAGGCGAGGAAAATATCATAATTACCTTTGGAGCCAACACCAAAAGTTTATCAGGTACCAATGCATCTGCTGGCTTTGCTCCAG
The DNA here is from genome assembly GCA_032359685.1 of Pittosporum tobira. Classification (NCBI taxonomy): domain Eukaryota; kingdom Viridiplantae; phylum Streptophyta; class Magnoliopsida; order Apiales; family Pittosporaceae; genus Pittosporum; species Pittosporum tobira. The sequence goes on from JAUMHB010054951.1 coordinate 6,932, forward strand.
CACACAGAACTTTATTCTTTGATAATGACTGAAATGTAACATCTCGAAAATCTATTATCTGCTTCATGTGAAGATTGTATGAAATTAGTTACATTTCATTTTTGTTAAAATATATTCAAATGGTCATTAAAATAAGATAAACGTGCAGAACTATCTTACCACATCTGGGGTAATATAAGCACCCGGATCCCCAACCTCATAAAGGAGTTGCTCAGCACAAGTGCTAATATTTAGAACTCCACCACTCCCATCTGCCTTTGCTAAACATACTTTTCCATCAAAGCCAACTTCAGCAAAAGGAAGTGATAAATCTAGAAGTTCTAGTAAAGGTATGTCTCGATATTTATCTCCTGCAACGAGAAAACATAAAAACATTTTTAAAAAATTGTGTTGAGGTGGTTTACAATGTAAAACTCAATGTAGCTCAATCTCTACGTCCACAGCATACCATTTTAAGTTGAGAAATCTTAAAAAATAAATACCTGGATGCATAAAATATCCTCCCGTGAGTTGACAACCACACTCAAGCAGGTGACCAGCCAAAGAACCCTGGGCAAGCAGCTGCAACTCATCCAAATTCCAACCTAGTTCATAAACCTAATGATATCAATATGTATTAATTCGGAGTCCAGAATGCTCAGGAAGGAGTTTCATTGTAAATTATACTCCCTCCAATCCAAAATTGGAGATGCTTTTGAATTCTATCCAACTAGTTTGTGAAATCCTAAAACTCGAATTATGATATAAATTTGTTAAATTTTTAAAATTTCAAAGTTTGTTAGTAGTAGTATTTTATTGTAGTCTACAACATTGACTTTGACATCCATAAATTAAGTTCACTTCAAATTTGAATTTTAGGATTTCACAGATGTGCCACATTAAAATGCATAGGTATCTCTAATTTACAGAGGGAGTATAACAGTATACGTGCAGGAAGCGTATGGTATCAAACTCACTACTTAAAATATATCAAGTACCAAACACATATTCAACATAATATTAAAATGAAGTTAATACCATTGGAGCTAAAAACAAGGACACATCGGCAATCCGAGAAGTAATAACGACATTTGGTTTGTACTTCTCTAGACACTCAATGATTGGAGCTGCCCCCAGATACACACTTAAACCCTGTACAGGTTAGACGGTAATCACATCACCGGATTTTAACATTGTAAAATGGGCAAAGGGGAAATTAGTTGCTGCAAGACAAATCTTTTAGTCTGCACATCCCTGGCGCACACAAAAGGGAGAAGAAAGGATAAAAAGAGAAAAAAGTAAACCGAGAATGAATCCTTCATTCGGAAGGAGCAAGTGATATGAACGACTTAATGAAGACTGTTCATCACTTTTCTCTGAACAATATGTTAAAGTATCACATAACTGGCATCTCTAAATTGTTGTCATGAGTATAAATTAAGAAATAATTTAATAACAAAATAAGATCATAGATACCAAATTCTTACATCATCATCAACATTTCTTATATGGTGATCCAGACCTGAATAAATGAAGAAAAGGAAAATAAAAATGTTGTCAGCAAAAGTTCCTTGCACTGCATGCCTTGAAATCTAGACTTTCTTAGTAGAGAGAATTAAAAAAAAACAAAAAAAATAATAAACAAAAAATTAAAATAAAAAAATTAAAACAAAAATTAAAATTAAAATTAAAATTAAAAAATGAATGGAATGGAACGTATAAAAAATCGATACGGATGAGCTAATATTAATGTTTTTGGAAAACATATTAGCTCCTTCCATATGCATTATACCTGCTTTTGTGACCATAGCTTGCTGAGCTACGCCAACAGTTATACTAATGCCCAGTGTGCTTGCTAGTTCTAAAACCTTTTTCTGTGCAGCAATTGAATTAGCTGCAAATAAATAAACATTTAAGTAGACACGCTTAGATATGCAAAAGAATTTTAAAAGAGGGCCATCGCTTAGAAGCTTCAAACAACACTTTCAGTAGTTTAAGTCTTTAACTTCTTACTTGCACCCATGTTGGTGATTATGCATACCCCTCTTTCCACGGCCAAGGGCAGGAGCAAAAGCATCCACTCAGAAACTGCAAACATTATGGACACATATAATAATAAAGCATTAAAAAAATTGTAAATAGAAGGATGACTTGAGAGTCGACTAGTTGAGATTCTATCATATAAGCACTATGATCACTTGTTATAGCAGTGATGGTCAAGTACAAAAAACAGAAAATCAGGAATAATGATATCTAAGGTACTATGTATCCATCTATGAAAAATAACCATGTAAAGTATAATCTTGCAATCTACTTGCGCAAAAATCGATATAAATATCTAGGAAATTTCAGCTAGATCCTATAATAGTTACTCAGGCAGAGTAGAGTGAGAATTCCCAACCTTGACCACCTCCAAGGAAGCTTAATTTGAATTTAGAGACTACCGTCTCCAACCCCCAAAAGATCACGTAAGTATTAAAAAAATAAAGAAGTCCTCCAAAGAATAGTTTTGAGTAGACACGCTTAAAGTACCTATATAGTTTCCGCTTGATTGGAATTGATTCTATAATTTCAAAAGAAAAATTATAATGTGGGTAAAGACTATTTTACCTCCTACTTGTGTCATAAGCTTATGAGGTCCACTAGAACATTAAAACCATTTACAAGGGCAGAACATAGTGAAAACACATTAAATAGATACAAACAGAAACACATACTTCGAGGGTCAAAACCGTCACCACCAGACTTCATTGCTTGGTAACGATCAGACAAGGTGCGCTCCGCAAGGCATTCGAGTACAAGATAGTTCAACTCTGTGACTCTTTGAAGTAACTTGAGAGCTGCCAATGGACGGTCACCTCCAAAACCAGCACCACAACCAACGTAAACCTTTTCCCTCCGCTTTTGAGGGTCCTTTCTCTGCAGTTCAATAAAATTGCGATTCCTTATTTCATTGCCATATCTCTAAATTAACCAATTACAACAATAAACTAACCATCTTGATCTCACAATTGTGTATCTCGTGTTCTGTGCTGCATGAGTCTTTGTCCGACCCCTGAAAATCCATTTCAATAAGAATTTGTTTAAATATACGGACACCATGATTGATTAAGGAGTATAACCATTAACAATTTCATAAGAATGATAGCATACATTTTGTTACCATGTAAATAAAATCAACCTAGTCATACAAGTAGGCATTAACGTGGCACAGAAATTGATTTTAATGGCACCGGAATCAGCTATTCAGGCAGCATGGGTTATAACAACTTAATGATCTGAGCAAAAACTAGATGGCCAAAAAAATAAACAGTGTATTATTATTTTGAGGCCACGAGGATGTGATGTAATACATGGCTAAGCACCTTCAACAAAACGAAGACATTTATTAAAAATGGATAATAAAATAAAGCTGTTTTGTTAAAAATATTATCACATTACTTTATTATTATTATTATTTACCATGATGAACTTTGAACTTTTGATTAATTACAAAATACCCACTAGGAAACACAGATTAATTCATAAAAATGAAGTCTTTTTAGCAATTAGATGCATTTCAAACAAAGGAATAATAATTGAAGGTGAAAATAAGATGGTTTGAGATTACTGTTGAGCCTGGTGAAGAAATTGCAGTCCCCTCCATGTCTGCAGTCAGAAAGATTGAATTTTGAGCGAACACCCTTTATTAGAAGTTCAGATTTCAGAAATGGAGCTCTGAGGTATGAAGAACACGGATGTTCTTCATGGGTTTAAGAAGATTGACCTCTTTGTCCTTATTGCTCATAAAATGTTAAACATTTTTCTTTTTCTTCACCAAAATACTCTTAACAATTGTTGTAAACTTTGTTTTAAAAATTAATAAATAGATTTAAGTGATGAAAGGGTAGTCTAACACCCAAATAGAAAAGTAATTTAGATGAAATATTTAATCAAAATTAATTAAAATTAAGTAAAAACTTTTAGAATATTTATATAAAATAGAAAAAATATGTTATTCAACCCTAAATTTCAGGAAAACAAATTAATTTTAAGACATCGTCTAGCCATAAAATGTTAATTTAACATATTGAGTTGATATTTTAGTTTAGCGGTTAGATTTGAGGTCTCATAGCTATGAGGTCATAAGTGTATATTAATTATACTATTAGGTAAACAAATTTCTATCCATTTGAAAACAATAAATTATATGTAGTAATTATGGAAAATTGTTAATTTTAAAAGAAAAATTCCTAATTCCATAAGTATGTCTCATTATAAAGTAAAAATGTAAGACGTACTTGTAGAATAACATATGTCCTTGTGAAAATATTTCTCCAGTTATAAACGAGTTGTTCAAGTGACGATAATAAAATTATCGATTAAAAAGTTTGGAGTTTAAAATGTCATAAAGATATTTTTAATTTTAAGTATTTAAAATGGACACAGATGAAAAAAGATAATAGTTAAATAAATAAAGTGATTGGTTTTTTCCTTTTTTTCTCTTATTTTTCAGAACAGAGAATCTCTTTAGGGTTTTGACATTGCCTTTTTTTTTTTTTTTAACCTTCAAACTCATAACTTCTTTGTTTAAAATATTATCGGTTCATCATTATATTATTACTTAAATAAATTCTTGAAAATAAATTATTTAGTTTACATAAATATTATAAAAATAATGAAAATGAACAATATATCTATGAGACATACGCATATAATTTTTTGTTTTGTAACAAAGTTGATAGCCTAATTTTTTTTCTCAAACTTGAACCATTTAAATTTAAAGGGGAGTCAATGTGTAATTTATAAAAAATGAAATGTCAACTTAAATTTTGGTATAAAATAACAACTATAGCACAAGATCCTCTGTTAAGGATTTATGAGATAAACTACTACTTAATATTTCTTCACTCCATATTTAAATGTTTTATGATTAAATTGATTAATTTTAAAATTTATGTTTTCATTTAAAATTTAAAAGTCACACAAACAATAATAATTTTATATAATTTACAACATTTATAATTTATCGATTATATTCAAAATAAATAGTGAAATGGTAAGATGTGTTGATCTTAAAATTAATTAAATTGCTTACAAAGATCAAACTTTGACATTTAAAATTGAAAGAAAATAGCAAAACTCCATTATCGCGAGGACATTTTAGTCTTTTAGATGTAAGTAAATATCTATGCGAAACGATCAGAGGCTGTATATAATAATAATAATAATTTATTCTCATATACCGTATAAAAGAGAATTTGGGTGCTATGGCACAGCCTATGATGCCGCCACTTGCACCCCACTTCTTTTTTTTTTAAATCTTTTACTGTCTTTTTTATCCCCGATATTATTCAACAATTATTACTGTAAATACTTATTATATTAATTTTATATGTATATGTAGTTTATAAAATTAATTTTAATATTAATTAAAATAAAATTAATTTTATTTAAATTTAAATTTAGAATTTTAAATAAGAAAGTGTGGACGCAATTCGTAACTTTTTTATTTTTTAGCGTCTTTCTTTCCTCTCACTAAATATGCACAACAAAAGGGGTCGGTTGGGCTTTAGCCCAGACTTGTTAGATTCGGTCTTTATTTGAAAAAGACCAGACCGATCTTTTTAGTTAACCAGGTCGGGTCGGGTCAGATTATGTACCAAAAAGTGAGGCCCGTTGAGGACTACCGGTTCGGGTCGGTCCTGGACCGGTCCTCAACCGAACTTTTTCTATTTTTTATTTTTCTAATTTATAAAATTATTTAAATTTATTTTTCTATATATAACTTTCAGAATACTTTTATTAAGTTAGTAATTCATTGTTCTGCTTTTATTAAGTTAGTTAAAATAGTTATTTTATAATTAGTTGTATAGTTATGTTATATATGTAGTTATATAGTTATTTTATATAGTTAACTATTTTATATATTTATTTGCTTTAGGTAGTTAGTAATTTATATAGTTATAAACTTATTTTTTTTATAAAACTTAATAATTTTAAAAAAGAGTATTGAAAACAAAAAGAGTAATTTTTTATAATACTTGGTAATTTATGCAGGCTTTCAATATGACTTTTAGGACTAACCTGGGCTCAAGCCAGGCCTGGGCCCAGACCGGTCTTTAACCAGGATCGGTTCAAAGACTATTCCGGACTAGGCCGATTTTTCTCTTAATATGGCGACCTGTTGAGCCTTTTTGGTCTTTTGAAAGCCCGGCCCAGTCATAATCGGTCCAGACTTTGACTAAGTTAATTCTGGTCCATGCATCGGTTCTCAGACTTTTTGTACATCTCTACCTGTCACCGTTCTTCAATAGTAATTAGTGTTAATATAAAAGAGAATTTATTGTTTTATTTTCTTTTCTCACACTTTTATCTTTTAGAAACTTTTTTTTCCACCCAATATTCTTCAACAATTATTACTATTAATATTCATTATATTAATTTTGATATTAATTAAGATAAAATAATTTTAAAAATGTAAGGTAATAGTATTTTATATGTATATTTATAAAATTGACTTTGACATCAATTAAAATAAAATAAATTTAATTTATATTCGAATTTATAATTTGGAATAAGATGGTGTTGACGCAATTTATAACTCCTTTATTTTTTAGTTTTTTTTTTAATTTCTCTCTCTATTCTTCAACAATTATTATTGTTAATATAAAAAGGTGTTTAGAACACGACTTATCACGTCGCCACATGTCATCGTCGCCGTCGTCGTCATCATCATTGTTGTTTTTTTTAACTTTTTTATCTTTTAGTGTCTTTTTTTCTTTCAAATTTTTTTAACAGTTATTATTGTTGATATTTGTTATATTAATTTTGATATTAATTAATGTGAGAACCCGAATTTATTAATGAACAAGTAATAAGATGAAGATTACCTTTTATGATGTTTAATGAAATTAATTTCTACATCGCTTATTTCAAAAAGATTGATTTAAAATAAGAATGTTATGCCCAAGGGCATTTTGGTTATTTTGGTAAACGTTATGCTCAAGGACATTTAGGTCATTTTGACCTGAAAGTTAAAAAGTGTTCAAAATCATAAAATGATCGAAGATCTGGAATCAGCGCGGAAAAAGAGTGAATCGAAACGCCGTCGAATTTTCGGTTTGACCTAGTCCAATAGTTGACTTTTAGTTCGGAGCGTCATATGAAAAAATTGATAGCGCCATTGAAATCACAGCGTACCAAAACATATGGATAGAGTATAATATTGCATTTTACGATTTTTGATTTTTTAAATTATTATTTAATTATTAAATTAATCGATTCGCGAATCGAGGCAAAATAACATTTTGAATTTTTAGCCAGTTGACCAGCTGGGGCCCACTGATGCACAAGCCCTCAGGCTTTTTGCCTCTTCCCACTTTTTCTCTTTTCTTTTTTCTTTTTTCTTTTTCCCCCCTTTCCTTTCATTTTCTTCTCTTTTCTCCCAAACTTTCTGCAACTTCTGAAAATTTCCAAATCGGTAATCAGTCATTTTCTGCATCGATTGAATGTTGTATAACGTTCATTTTAGCCCATATAACACCAACCATTGAACTGGAATTCATCACACAAGCTGCAAATATTTTTTTGTTCTTGTTCTTGGTTAGCAAAAATTCAAAGACTCGATTTTAGAGTGTTATGGTTCAAATTGATGATTGGAATAGCATTATGGAGATCCATAGGTTTTATTCGAACCATCAAACATCAAATTTGGCAAAGATTCGAACCTTAATTGTTCAATTTTCAGTTGGGGTTGAAAAACCCATTTATGTTCTTGATGAAATTTTAATTTTATTAAATTGTTATACAATTGATGAAATTGACAAAGGGCTTTTGTTCCTGAGTTTATTTAGAACTTATTGACACTTTAAAGTAACATTTTTGGTTAAGAATTGAGGTATATTGAGTTAAATTTGAGTTGAAATGCCCATATTTTTTTCACCCGACCAGCCTACTTCCAAAGTTCATATCTCCCTATTCTTACCTCCTTTTTCAATTATGTCAATTAGAGTCAATAGATGGTATTCTTAGCTTCGATTCAATACCTCATACGTCAAAAATGATGGAGAAATGAGGTCGTATGACCCCATTTACTGAGGGTTGTCCCACCTCATTTTTCACCCGACCAGCCTACTTTCAAAGCTCATATCTCCCTATTATTATCTCTTTTTTGAATTCCGTCAATTGGAGTCAATATATGGTATTCCTAGCTTCGATTCAATACCTCATACGTCAAAAATGATGTAGAAATGAGATCGTAAGACTCCATTTACAGAGTGCTGTCCAAAACAACTCCGAACCAAAAATTTACCCCAATCTTCAATTGGGTTTCCTTCAAATCTTCATTGTTTTGGTTGATTCAAAGTTCCTTATTATTCTACAGATTGTGTAGTAAATTTAGATAATTGTTAATTGATTTTTGGTGCAAGAACGAGGTCGAAAATTAAGATTTTAAAGTTTCATGGCCGGCATCCATGACCACCACCGCCAGTCATGAAGAAGACGACAACGGGATCTCAAATACTATCTTTTAGCCGACGGGGATGATGAATTTGAGTGTTTCATCAATCATTTATTCCCAAAACCGATTTTACCCTTCAAATCTGTGTGTGTATGCGTGTGTGAGCCATGGACAGTGATATTTCGGTCACCGCCAACCACCACCGGCAACATGGGCGGCAGTACTGGCCGCGTGTGTGAGCCATGGGCAGTGGCCTTTCGGTCACCGCCGGCCACCACCGGCAACACGGGCGGCAGTACTGGCCGGAAAAAGGAGGGAGACGATGTTGACCAAGTCAACTGGTCAATGGTTGACTCGGTCAACTATTATTTGACTTGA
>JAUMHB010054962.1:0-36018 GCA_032359685.1 Pittosporum tobira
ATTTATGGTATTGGAGTGCTAAGGATGTGATTGAGGCTATGTTGTACAAAGATTTTGCAAGGGTTTTGCTAGATTTGTTTTTTCTCTCTTTATATGCTATCTCTTTTCTTCTCCTTATGCAGCAAAATAAGACCCTCTTCCTCTCCTTAACAAATTCAGCAGCATGGGGGAGGGGTGGGATATTTTCAAGTTGCTTCCCAAGGCACCACATGGTTTTGACACCCTTCCTCCACAAAAACTTGACACCTCGCCTAGCAAAGTCAAACTTGGTCACTACTTCTCTTTCATTTCCTTCTTCTTCAGCATGTTATATATATATATATATATATATATATATATATATATATATGTATATAACACCCTCTAACATGGGCCAGCCGAAATTACACAAGTGGTGGACCTTTGGCCCACCTTTTTCCAAGTTTTGGCACTAATTTTAGCCCAAAACTTTGACTAAGCCCCCAAGTGTTTGACCCTTAATTTTTCTTAGGCCAAACTCACTAATTTAGGTTCAATTTTATCTTAGAATGAGCAGGTAAAATTTTTGGCCCAACAAACTTTAATTATTTTAGCCCTTTTGGGCTAGGGTTTTTCTTCCGGCGCACCGAAAATTTGATTACCGCATAATTTTTTTGAATTAAGTATTTTTGCTCACACAATAATTTGGCTATCATATTATTATTGAATTTATGATATTTACAAGGTATTGTTTCATAAAAATTCAAAAATTCATTTTCGACAAAATTGTATGCCCTAGCCGATGTCAGCCTTAGCCCGATTCCCGACCATGCTGACGGTGATTTCTCACATATCATGTAGGACAAAGATGGGGGGCCTTCATTCTAGTGCCAATTGTTAGAATGGGCTCGATCTTTCCCTTTGACCTAACGACCCGATCGTCCAGCTAAGTCGTCCTCGTCTCGGTCAACCTGCAAGACAGACAACACAGGGCATTTTGGACCCCTCTCCGAAGCTTAAGTCAGCGATTAGGATTAATGCAAAGACCTTTTAGAGAGAAAAATATTGTGTTGTCAGAGTCAGAGAGTTTAACCCCCCCACCGTAAGTCGTGGGTCCCGCCTGAAGGGACATGCCTTGTTGGGCTGGCTAGGCCAGCTCAACTCTTATTGGGTCTGTTAGGCGGACTAGTACACGCTGGGCCCAATATTGCTTATTGGTCCTCAAGGTTTCCATTGAACTATGCCCAAGTTAGAGTGGCATGGGCGGTTACCCAAATAACAGTTGCAGCAAATGGTCGGTCGCCCAGATGTCTATAGTGGAACTGTCAATGGGCGATCGAGCGAGTTGAGGATGACCGGCTTGTTGACTTTGTCCACGTGTGTTGTGTTCTGGGACCATGTTAGGGTGGAGTTTGCTGACCTTAGCCATAATTTGGGCCGGTCCCCATATATATATTATTTGATAAGTCTTGAAAGATTTTTGGGAGATAGTATAAAAGGAAGAAATGTGTGCAAAATTATTTGAATTTAGAATAAAGGTTGATCAATTTTATTTTTATAATTTAAAAATATATAAATTTTAAAATGGATGAAATATATAATATAGAGATAAGGTTCATAATTAAATCATTACTAGCTAGGGGAGATGAATCGAGTTAAAATTTAAAGTATTTAAAATTCATGGAAATAACTAGATACGAGTTTTCTATCTTGTGCCTTATAATTTTTATAACACTTCCTCTTTAGTAAGTTTTAAAGTTATAAATAACTCAATTATCTACATTTTCAACCCACAATCATTTATTAATTAGTACAACTTTCATTTTTCTTCTTTTTATAAGGTCAAATTTGACAACTACTATATAATCAATACTTTCTCAATATATGTGAAAAGTTGCAAAAATTCTAAAAAGAGGGAGTGCATAAAAGGGGCAAGAGTGGTAAATAGGAAAGACATGCATGGAGGAGGGATATTTAATTTGCTAGTGGTCCACTAGCTAGCACAGAAATTCTTCCTAGCTCTAGAAAATTTTGTAGTGGGCATGAAAAATTTATCAATAATCATATCGTAATAATTAATAATGAGCTAAATTGATTACAAAATTAACTATGATTTGTCCATCTAAAAAAAGCAATGATTAGGAAAAGCTTAATATACGATACTCAAACCATCATGTAATTAAGCGTCTTCAATAAAAGTGAAGATCTAAACTTGAGTTACTTCCTTTCAGAATTTTAGAAAACTAACTGTACAACTAACAGTTTGACCCATAGAATGTTCATCCTGTTGACTAATATTCTTTATTTTGTTGAAATTTCCGGGTTTCAATTATAAGACACTACCACTTTTAATACTAATAGTTTAGTATTTAATTTCTGAAATCTTCACAAAATTTAGCATTCATCTGGCTAGAAAGGAGCATCTGATACTCCACTTGATTAGATATAATCATAATTAATAATTATATATCATTGAATTAATTTAATTACAGGCTGTGGATTCTTGGAATTCTAATATTCTTTCCTAAATCATTTCAAGAATTTTTAGTGCATACATACCCGGAGTTCAGCAATTACGCGTCCCAGGATGCACAATATCGCCAAGCAGACCTTCTGCCGGAAGCTGAGAGATTGCCTGATCTTGATCTTCACCTGAGTTTTGAATGATACCGGGAGTAGCAAATTGTTGAGGAAAATAAACGCCAGCTGCTGGATTATAAAACTGCGAGGCTGAATTAGGAATCAAGTTGTCACGGTTAATCGTGACTAGTCCTGATCCTCCTCTTGGAAATCCAACAGTATGGTGACAGTGCTGGCCTTCATAAGTAGTGATTACAATACCCGGGTCATCGGCAGACCGTTCAACTCTTTTCTTTACAATGCATTTGCTATTTGTACATCTATAGTAGCTCCTGCAAATTAAGCATACATACTCAAAAAGTTACTCAATATATAATGGACGCTGGTCCAGAGAACATATAATGACTTTAGGCCCTTGAGAAGTCAATCAAATTTAGACCATCTAGCAAGAAAATCTAAGAGTTATAAAATGATTATCAACTGCAAATTTCTCCCCTGCACATAAATTATACGGTTGCTGCAGAGACAATTTTGCAACAACTTAAAAAAAGTATATAGTGACCAGAGGCTTGTTTGTGGTTGTATTGCAATTTTAAAGCAACTAAGCTGTAGGATTTTGCCGGATTGACGACTTGAATTGTTTGGTTTCCTAGGGGGCGTGAAGTAATCGTATGCTCAAGACCAAGCCCAATATAGAATAACTGATATCTATATTATAAAGCAAGAGCAAGGAATGCTCCACTTTTTATTGTGTCATCGCAGTAAAATTAACAGTAAAAAGTAAAAGTCCTCTTACACAATCAATTTATAACAACCCTTCAACTCATTTTTCTCTATCAATTCCTAAAAAAATAACAAACATATTTGCACACACGTAATATGGGTCTGTAAAACTAGTATATATAAAGCAAGAGGGACTTAGAAACCGCTTTTAGTTAAGTATTAAGGCCTTCTTTGGTTCTTGTCAAAATAAAACAAACAAAATTTTCTTTTCCTTTCTTTTTATTTTCTCTTTTACCTTCGAAATTTTTACCGTCCGTTTCAAATCATTGAATTCAGAAATTTGCACATGCAACGCGTGACCCTTTGTGGACTAGTATATATAGGACACTAGTCCATAGCAGATGATGACATCATACCCTTATAAAACTAATCAAATCTAGACCGTCCAGAGCCGCAAACTTCTCCCGATAGCTGCAAAAGCGTTTTGTAGTCTCTTGCAGTTGCAGCACAAAAAATATGTGAAAATACTTTCGCGGAAATTAACAAAAATTTTATCATTGAATGGAAGCCTTTTGTGATTGTGTTGCTTTTTCAAACTAACTAAACCGTGAAATGAACGATTCAAATGTATTGACTTCTTAAGAGTCCGGAACCACGATATGCTGTGGACCATCCGCTGTATATATCACGAATTTTGGCTTCTTTTACAGTGTACCTGGAGATAGTCTCTTTAATGGCAAATAAAGTATGAAAAGTTAAAACCCTTAAAACCATTAAGGAAAATAATAATTTAAGGCAAAGAATGAAAATTGGGAAGAAGCACCTATATAGTTTAATTATGAGCCCATTAGTGATAGGATCATCATTCCTGTATGATTATGCATGCTTAAAAGCAATGAAATCCTGATACAGGAGATACATTTACATTAACATAAAAAAAAAATAAAAAATAAAAAATTACTTCAAAAGATAGAAAGCAAAACATATATCTATCTATATATAGTAACCTCGTCCTTAGTATATAATAAACCTCTGCATATATTATAGTATTAAACACCAAAAGCAAGCATGTAGGGTTGATATCCAATCCAAATAACTAATGAGCACTTAAATTTTTGACTCTTTTGGCAAGTTAAAGGTAGAGTAATACTGTATATTACAGAGAGTAGTAAGTGTGCAGATCGATGATCGAACCTAGGAAATGGACTGTTTTTAACAGCTTTCTGCCCATATTTTCTCCACCTATATCCATCTTCGAGATTATCAATTTCACTCTTAGTCATAAATGCAAAACGCGGATGCCTAACGCGCTTTACCCCCTTCTTTTTAACCTTTTTCCTGCATAATACCAATTAATTAAATATTCAGCCCCAAAACTCAAATTAAGAAATATATATATATATATATCGAATATAATTCTCAATAAAGAAAAGTTACAAACAAATTAAAGACAAAAATATAGCACAAAAATGGAAAAGGGAATAATTAAGCTAGCTAATACATGCCAAATTATTGAAATTAAAATGATTGATGACGACGACAATGCATACAAGTTTTTAGCAATATCCGCAGGACATACAGTAAAATCGAGATTGATGATGATATATATATATATTCATTCAGTTATACATACCAGACTACAAGAGTACTGGCCTGGTACATCATATACATACTACTACTACTAGCCTGGTGCATCATATATATGGAAATTATATATATCACATACTAATCTATATATCGAAATTATAATTAATTTAATCATAAATCAGCTACGAGGAATCAAAAGAGAATTATTTCGAAACGGAAACTTAATAGTTTCCTCTAACTGTTATCTTAGAAATGCATTTATATTTGATCAAATGTACGTATATGCATTTTATATATGCAGCGGATCTCTTAAGTAGTAGTGCATAATGACTAAGTGCTGGCTTTGCTTTTAAAAATTAATCATTAGAATTGATAAATTAAATATAAGTTGTAAAAATTAAATTTACAATTTAAATAAAAATTTAAAATATAAATCTCAATTTAATAAATTCAAAATTAAATGTTCCTACCAAACAAGTCAGAACTGGACTACTTTACAATTCACAAACGTTTATGCATATATATATATATATATATATATATTTATATATGTGTGTGTCTGTGTGTGTGTATATATTAAACCACTTTTCGGCTGCAGCTTTCCTCATTTAACATATGCACCATAATTTGGTGCAATTTATTAGCACTCCAAAAAGCCATTCCCGCGGCAACAACGTCGGCAGTGCTTGATCCCCAAAATCCCCTCTATATTCGGTATTAATCACACAAGTGCCACGCCACTTGCGTCTACAACTTGTCCTTCTAGGCTTCTAGAGAGAGAGAGAGCTAGGAGGAGGAGGAGGAGGAGGAGGAGGAGGAGGGCATGGACGCGGAACGGCATCCTTCACATAAAAATTTAGATTTTTAAAAATCTTTATTAAAAACCATTTTCCTTTTCCTCAAATAAAAAGAGCTTAATTGCAATTTGCCACTTAAAACCGCTTTTATTACGGGTCTAACCCGATAACATGGAGCATGAGTACTACTGTACTCCACGCAAAACACTCACGCTGCCTCCTGCGTCGTTTTCTCAGCTGCACCGACGGGAGCTGGCGACTTCTCCGGCGCATCTTCCGATGAACTTGATGACACTGACTGATTTTTCTCAGCTGGTGTAGCTGTAGGTGCACTACTATTCTCCGGCAAGGAAACATAACTGCTTCCTGCCAAATCGGAGTCGATCCGATCAAAGGCGCCACCGCTGGCCTCCGAGTCATTATCCAGGTGCAGGTTCCATCCAAACTCGCTCAGTATGCTGCTCTCTCGGTCGCTTCCGAAGAAGTAGACGCTGTCCGAGTCACCAACGAGTGTCCAACTGGACTCGGTCGAGAAATCACTAGATGGATCGACCTTATTCCCATCATCCATAATTAGGGTTTCAGGCGAGAATTGAGATGAATATAGAAAAAAGAGAGAGAAACAGAGAGCTAGGGTTATAGGAATCAAGAGAACGCGCAATGTTTGTCAGCCTTTTATTCTTTTTCCCCTTTTTCTTCCTCTGAAAGCTTTGCTGTCGCGTCAATGCAAATATTGAGAAGACAGAGAGAGAAAAGATAAGTTAGAAAAATGGCCGTCAACTTCAAATTCAAATCACCTGTGTCATTTTCTAATTTACTTTCGTACCAATTTGATCTGAGGATTATATATTAATTATTAATTATTTATTAATACTAGTTAATTATTATTATTATTAAATTAAATTAAATTAAAATAAAAAATAAAACATATGATTTGAATTTGTCAACCTCTCATTATTTAACCAAACACAGATAAATTAGTAAAAACTAAGTGTGTGGTATTTATTATAATTTATTTGATTTAAATTTTATAAAAAAATAAATTCAAACAATAATATATATAGCAAGAAAATATAATAATTTATAACTCATATTTTATATAATATTTTTATTATTTTTATAAATAAAAGTTCATTACTGTATTTTATTTGTCTCACAAAATAAAAACAATAATACTTAGTCTTTGATTTGTAAATTCAATTTACAAAATTTGAAAAACTAAAACAATATCTTTCATTAGATTTAGTTTACATATTCAAAAAAAAAAGTAAACTATATCTAAAAAAAAACTACAAATTATAATATTTTCTTCTTTTAAACTTAGCATAATATTTAAATTTAAAATTACCTTAAAAAAATATTAAATAAATATTTTTTTCTCCTAAAGTTGGGGGTATAAAGTAACATAAGTCCTAAATGTCAATTTTTAAATTTTAACTTTAGATTTATAAAAAGTAAAAAAAAAAAAAAAAAAAGAGGACTTATTTTGTGAGATGAATGAATTTGGGTAGAAAAAATGAGTTTAAAAAAAAGGAAAAAATAAAAAATTAATGGTTGGAAAGAGAGTATTACTATTAAAAAGAAAAACTTATTAAATACAAAAAAATAGATAAAAGAAAACCATCCCTAATGCATCTATTATGCATCTATTAATTTATTATTAATATGTACTAGTTAAATTTTAAGAAAATTATATTCATCAACCAAAGTTGATATTTATTATAAATTATACTTAATCACATCATATCTTGATGGATAGAAGTAATAAATAAATTTATCTAGTCTAATACCTACTAGCAAAAGATTTTTATTTTTAAGAGAGTTGAAAAAAAAAACCACAAAAGGGCAAAATAGGGCTAAACAGTGTCCGATCAGACACCTTAGTCTTTTTTATTGATAGTGATGGAGATTGTCCCAAAATAGGGTTAGAGTTTTCACTTTAGCCCTAATTATGGTAACGTGACATTCCACGTGGCAGTCCATCCGATCGGTAATCCTCAAGTCTCGGCGACCCGTTTCACCCAAAGGAGGATCGGTCCCGGCTCTCGGCCTCCAGAAGGTTTAAGATCGGCTATCAACTCAAAGGAGGCGTGTTATACGTGTTGTCAACTCAAAACAGACGTACCATGCATACTTTATCGGGCTGTGGGTCAAGACAAACTCTACAAATACCGTCTCATCTTCACAGAGAAAGGGATCCAAAAAATTTAACAAAAGAGTCTAAGCTTTGCAAAAATATAAATACTCCGGTAAACCCTTTCCCCTCCCACTTAATTTTCAGATTATCACATTAATCTTCGCTAACTTAAGCGAGGGGAACGAGAGAACAAATCTCCTGTGTTGCCCTCATTTCAGGTGAGCTCATTCTTGCTGACAGGTATTCAGCTAGAAATAAAGTTTGGACTTGGTCAAATATCGGGTTGGTCCCAACAGATAGTAATAGAAAAATAAATTTATAAAAATAAATTTACACTTAAATTTAATATAAAATTTTTATTATAATAAATTTAGTTATAAATTAAAATTTTAAAATTGTATCAAGCGAATTCCAAATAGTTTGAGAAGAAATACAGAGATATATAGCTATATGCCTCTCCACTCGCTTGCAGGAGAGTGAGGTTGATCCCCATCGAACATGTACAACAAAACGAAGCGTCACATATCTCCTTTTTCGCGTTTGTTGGGTCGGATTAAAATGACCCGTTCATTTTTCAAGATTTTTTTTAATTTTTTATTTTGGGCGCTAAAATTTTTCAAGGTTTACACTGAACAGTAAGTCCATTAATCAGCAACTCTTTATAATAACTTTTTTTTTTTTTTTTTAATTTGGTCGAACTTCTTGGTTAGAAATTGTGTTGGACCAATAATACGAGGCTTATCTTTTTGTTTCTTATATCTTCACTTCAACCCTCACTGTCTGACTTTAAAGGTTTTATTTGTAAGTATTACCTTGTTCGAAATTATAAAAAGTATTAAATTTTTTTAATTTATGCTCTTATATAATTTTAAAAGATATTTTTTTATTGAGTTAATTAGCCCTAGTGATTATGTGGGCAATTGGTTATATTCACTATTTTAAATTTCATTATAGATGTTCGAGTATTTAGATATATGATGCTTTAATGAATTACTTAATTTTGAAAATTATCAATTAATTTTTGAATAATCGTGTCGATGTCCTTGATCGTTAATATTTTGCTCGCCTTATGCCCTAATATAGAACTAAGATTCATGACAGTAGTACCTGAAACAACGGGCAACACGAGGGGTTATGACCTTATTCCTCTCTCCGATATTTTTATCAAGAAAATGACACCAACGGGTAATTTTATATAAAGTGTGTGTGTATGATATTTACAGATCCGATAGGAGAGGGTTTATATAAGAATACCTAACTTGACAATTAAGCTAGGCATGTAATGTGAGGTGAAGCTCTAGTATGATTTCAGAATCCATATTGGATTGGATCCTGGTTGAGCTTGTATTGGAGTGTTAAGCCTAAAAAGATAAGTGTAGAATTGTGTAAGGTCATAACTCATGTGAAGATTTAACATTATCCATGTATATAGCAAATTTAAGGTTTATGTATTAAGGTAACCGCCTTTAGGGTTACACTTGGTCGCTCACCTGAGTGGGAATATGTCAGTCAATTGGACATTTAATTGTCCGAGCAGTTTCAGCTGCTCAGTCATTATATTGTTTGATCATTATAGTAGTTTGGTTGTTTGTACCATAACTCTAGCTAAAGTCGATAAAAATATAAACCTAACTCATTTTAGGTAAGATTTTAATAATTCACTTTAGACATTAGATCTCTCTCTATCAATATATTTTAATAAATTAATTAATTTTAAGTATTATTAATTAACTTTCATATAATTATTATAAATGTTAAATTCACCTTCTATCAAATAAATTTGTTTAATAAATTTTAAAAGAGCTCTCAATATCCAAATATGTTACCTACCAATTTATAATATCTCTCACGGAAGGACATAAGACTCCCACGTGCCACGTCGACGTGCCCACTGTGCAAGGGGTTTTATATATGCACAGGGGATATTTTGGTAGCAACTTTTTCAAATAAAACAGACGAAAGATGCCTAAAGTAGACAGATAAAAAAGGCTGTAAAATTATCAGGGACCACTCCTCCTTTTTCTACCTATTGGAGGCATCTAAATTATTTAACTACCTTCCCATATTATATAATTTCATATACATATAAATATATATAAACGGCTTTCAACAACAAAATTATATATATATATATACAAACAAACACACACACACACACGCACGCAAAATTTTTCTTACAAATTTAATTTGAATCAGGATTTCTGGTTCAATTTTATTGAGGGAGCAACTCATTTTTTCTCTTTAAATTGGTCAAAATGTTCAAACTTATGTGGTTGACCGATGTTGTAAACCATCATTTAACTACTGCAATTCTTTTTCTCATGGCATGTCATACTGTATAAGACCAAGCGAAACATTATTATGATGTAGAAGATATTTTAGAAGTTCATAAAGGTCCATTTACCACAGGTTGAGGCCATCTAGTTCAGAACATATGTTGACTTCATGCCTTCAGAAAACTAATTGAGTCCAAAACATCTGTCATAAAATTCTTCTCGACAGTTACAATGCGGTTGTCACATAAAAATTATGTGATTGTAGCAGAAATTTTTTTAAGACAACTAACAAAAATTTATACGGTAGCCATAAATTTATTTCAGTTGTGTTTCAATTTCAAAATAACTATGTTGGGACAAACCCGACCGTTGACCAAGTCAAAATTTCACTTCCAGCTAGGCACACGTCGATAAATAAATTCACCTGAAACACGGACAACATGAGAGATTTGTTTCATCTTTTCTCTCTTCGATACTTAAGTTAGCGTTGGAATTATGATGATAATACAAGTTTAAGATGGGAGGGAGAGGTTTACCGGTGAGTTTGTATTTTTGTAGAGCTTGGACTCTTTTTTGTTAGTTTTTTTGATCCCCCATTTGTGCAAATGAGACAGTATTTGTAGAGTTGATCGTGACCCGCAGCCCGATAAAGTAAACATGGTGCGCCATACTTGACTTGACAAGGCTGTCAGGGTTAAGCAGCTGATGGGATGCTGCCTGAGAACTCGTTTTATGGCTTTTGGGCCGCTGGACTTGAACGAGATTGAGTCAGGTCCAATCGATGAGACGGATCGGCTCTACTACCTGGGAAGGGCCTAGGCCCAAGGCGCATAGTTTGAGAGTCCAGGACATGATGGTCTGGCCGGATAGAGATGGGTGTCAGTCCCTTCCGGGGCCGAGAGCTAGGCTCGGTCTTTTTTTAGGCGAGACGAACAGTCAAGTCTCTGGAGTGGTCAACCGTACGAGTTGCCACATGGGATGCTACGTTTGTCCTATTTAGGACTAAGGTGAAAACTTAACCCTAATTTGAGACGACATCCATCAAACTATGTTGTAAGATTTTAATGGATCAACTGTCTAAATTATTTAACTTTCGAAAAACTTGAAGTTAACATATGCTCTAGACCTAAGCTCGAAATATATGTAAACTAAATGCGTCATATTGCTTCTAGAAATTAAGACTTACTTTTTAAGTGTTTCTGGAAGGCAAGCTTATCAAGCGTGATGCAATTTCACAATCAAACTACATCCATCAAAGCTGGATACCACATAAATGTTCGCGTGTGTATTTTTTATGAAGTGGCTTAATGCAATGATGCACCTCATTCAAATTTAGGTTAGGCAAGATTACACCATGTTAAAAGAGTTACAAAAAGGAAGAAAGAAAAGAAGAGACAGAAAGAAAGGGAAAGTAGGCGCTTTTTTTTTTTTTTTTTGGGTTCGCGAGTTTTATAAAGAAAAAAGATAGAGCAGAAAAGAAGGTAAAATAATTATTAATTTTTCTTTTAAATTTTGCTCTTAAAAATGAGACGTTTTGGAAGAAAAATGGTCTTATATAATTAATATATATATATATATATATATATACATTAAATTTTTTATTTTTATTTTCTCTCATAAACTTATGAACACAAGATCCGTCACTTTCGCTTCCTTTCTTTCCTCTCATACGTCTTATGTTTTTCACCTTCTTTCGTTTCTAAACTTACGATCACATTGTTAATTTCTTTCACCTTTATTACACACACACACACACACACACACACACACAGAGCTAAAAGGTGGTGACATGGATGAAAGCCGGCAGGTCTAAACGCTTTTCAAACTTCGAATCCCTGATGAAGCTTGAAAATGGTTATTGATCACTCCAGCTGTGTTCCAATTATAGATACTGAAATAATTGTTGCCATACTCGTTTGGCTAGCTTTAGTCAAAGAATATCTACTAATAGTAATATCATTAATTAATTGTTCAGCAATATAATAATATATAGTGGAAAATATGTATAAATTTATAGTCAAAGTTCGTTAGATAATATTATTTTAATTAGGTTAAATGTCTAGTGTTGTTTAAGTTAGATGTAATTTTTAATGTATTATTTACAAAAAAAAATAGTAAAAATTTGATGTTGTCCAGATTTTATGCATTTAAAAAAATTTGTTCATATTAATTTTATAAGTTTTTTTCTGTATTTTTTCTTTTTGTTGGTTATTCACGCTTGCCTTGATAATATATTTGTTTATAATACATTCACTATTATTTGATCCATGTCAATTAAAGATGTAAATAGGTACAAACTAATGCATATGAAATTATATTTATTTCTATATATGCTATGTAACTTTCTAACATACGGTGATTAAAATATAAGTTTTGATAATTGATAAAAAAAATATGAGTTTATATAAGATTCAGCCTGAGCTACATATTTAGTATCTCTACAATCGAGTCCACCTAGTCAAATAATTAAAAAATCCGTTTGGCTCATGCAAACAAATTCGGTGTTTGTAAATTTATATAAAATTTGAGTTTATATTGAACTCAGCCCGAGTTACATATCTCATGTTTTTACATCCGAAGCAACTCAGTAAAGAAGCCAGAAAAATCCGTTTGGCTCATACCAATACACTCAGTATTTGTAGATATATATAATAAATTTAAAATAAATAACACTGAGTTGACTTAATAAATAAACCAAAATACGCTCAACGTTTATATATATATATATATATATATATATATATTGATTAAGATGATTGGTATAGTTCAATCTTTATCTAAAAAATTTGAATTTGTAAATTTATTTTTATATGCGCAATAATTTATACTGCGCACAAAAAAATATTTACACATACAATAAATTATTACCTATATAGATTTATAGTTTTACAATCTTTGAATTAAGATTGAATCGTCAGGATCATCTTCATTAGGTAATTCTACTGAGTCAATTTTAGCTATATATATATATATATATATATATATATATATATTGCAGCAGCAGCAGCACCATATGCCGTATCATTGATCAGTGGACCATTGGCAAGATCACGAGAATAAAATTTTGGACAAATGGTGGGTGAAAAATCTTGGTCCTTTCTTTTTACAAAAAAAAATTATATTTAAAAAAATTTAAAAATATATATATAGTATTAACAATAATAAAAATGGCACATTTTTCCTAATGTTTTTGTAATTGTTAACTATTAACGTGGGTGATCGAAGGGGGCTTAATTAGATGATATAATCTGACCTCAACTCTACAATTAAGAAATAAGTTCCACCGATTATTGGAGAATTTTGCAATTATTCAATCACTGTTAAATAAACACTCATTTTATATTCATATGTAGTAGAGATAAACATTGAATAATAATATATTCTTAAAGTTACAAATTTTATATATATGACTGTCTTATGAAATGACGTTAGCGTATTATATTCTCTCTGTCTTGGAAATTTTTTTATAACTATTTATTTCACGTAAATTTAAAAAGATGAGAGAAAAAATATAAGTCAATTATAATTTCAATAAGCCCACATGAAGAAGACATGAACTATAAAATTACATAATATCCATGTTGTGATATTATTTTCATGATAAAATTTTTAAAACTTGTTATATTTTTTTAAGGATATATGGGGTAGTACATATGGAGTGAGTATTTACAATATGCATATCATTATCAGTACAATAATACTTTATACGCTAATAAATTGATGTGATCAAATATAATTTGTTATAGTGATGGATTCTAGCCATATTTTGGTAAATATTTATTAATTATATTTTAACATAATTTATTAAATTAATTTATATGTATTTATTAATACTTATGTCAATACGTATAATATTACTCTTATAAGTGGTGCTAAAGTTATGCATGATCCTTGAACAAAAACTTAAAGTTCGAAATTATACGAGCAATAGATTTTGTAATTACCAACAAAAAGAAAGTGTTCTTACAAAATATGCCGTAGCAGCATGTGGGAAGGGTATGACAATGACACACATTACAATCAGGTGCACTAGGGAAGATAGTGAAAGGGGGAAACAAATCAGATAACATGCATGAACCTAGCTAGTAAGCCAGTAGAGGGGGTCCCTTATATATATATATATATATATATATATATATATATATATGTATATGTATGTATGTATGGGTTAGGATTTATTATCAAATATTGACTAGATAATCAAAATGATCGCAGCTATCTGTTTCATATTCAATAGTGTAAGATGTCCACATAAGCGTTAAAAATTATTCAGAAAAGCGCAACAAGTTTTAACGCATATGTGAATTGTCATATTTGCCCTCGATTTTTTTTATCTTCTAGTGCTTACACACTAAAAATTATAGTATGTACGCGCTAAAAATTATGGACCTAACATGCTAAAATTATGGCACATACATACCATAAATAATAGTATGTACGCGCTATAAATAAATTTAAGTCAATTGTTGGGATAGCTCTGATTTTTGACCTCCTCTAAACCTGATTTCCAGCTGGGCACACGTTAGCAGCAGGAGCAAGCAAACCTGAAACACGGGCAACATGAGGGGGGTGTTCCCTCGTTCCCCTCAACGATTCTTAAGTTAGCAAGATAAAGATGAAGATCTAATTATCGAGTGGGAGAGGGAATGGATTACCGGAGTGTTTTTGTGGAGTTTGGAATGTGTACACTGTTCCGGTGAATTTCAAGGTATTGGCTCTATTTTGTGTTTAGAGCAGAAGGACCTCCCTTTCTTGTATGAAAGAGGAGGTATTTATAGTGCACCTGTCTTGACCCGTAGCCCGATAAAGTAGGCATGGTGCGCCTGCTGTGAGTTGACAGCAGATATGACGCGCCTCTTTTGAGTTGACAGAGCTATAGGATTAGGCAGCTGATTTGACATCGTCTGGGAACTCGCTTTTTGGCCTTCGGTCGTTGGGCTCAGACTAGGCAGAACCGGGCGCGTTTGGTGGAGCCGAATAGACCTACTACCTGGGTAGGCCGGGACCGAAGGCTGGGAGTTCCTGATGGTGAATGTCCGGGCGGACCCGGACCGGTGGGGGTGTGAAGACCCTTGGATGCCGAGTGGCCGAGCTTTGTGCTTTCTGGAAGCCGAATGCCGGGGGCCAATCCCTCTTTGAGCGAGACAAGGTCGAGCCTTGGGGATGGCCGACCGAGTGTGTTGCTTTGTCATGTTGCCACGTGAGTGTGAGGCTGCCACGTGGGGTGTCACGTTGTCTTAGTTAGGGCCAAGGTGGAAACCCTAACCCTAATTTAGGACGATCCCCATCAAGCGCATAACTACATCAGTTCACAGCGATATAGTTAAAAATTTAATAAAAGGAAGGTCTTGAGTTCGATTTTTGACCGCATACGTATTATTTTTTTAGTGTGTTTGCGCTAAAAAATTTCGCACATACTTACATATTTTTTAGCACATTCAAGATTATCTTGACTAATCATATACCGTTGGATCTGGAACGAACGGTTAGGATCATTTTGGTTAGATAAGAAATCTTGGCTATGAATCCTCATCCTATATATATATATATATATATAAGCGTGACGCGAGCACACACATACACACACATTCTCTCCATCCTAAAAATAAAGTCACAATCATAAAAAATTCACAAATTAAGAAAGTTCCCACTTCATGAGAAAAAAAAAATTAGACCATTTAAAATCTAAATAACTCAACATAAATAAGTATTCTATAAATATAAACATATGATTTCATTGATATACATGTTATGACATTCTTTTCAAGATAATTTTTTTTTGTTTGACTTGTGACTTTGTTTTTAAGACAGAAGATGGTTAAACCTGGTTAGGACACTGTAGTCAACCACCTTAATCTCCACAATTCAAAATTCAATCGAACGATTTAGATTCATTACCATCCGCCATTAATATCGGTGAATGTCTGCTATTTGTTTGGCAGATGTCCGTAATTTATTTGACGGACGTCCACCAATAATACTGGCAGATAGTGATGAATTTAGATCATCGGATAAAAATTTTAATAGTACAGATTAAGGTAGTTAACTACAATCTCACAGCTAAATCCAACCCTATATATATATATATGATGCGTGTTAATGCATAAAAATGGACCACCTAATTATGCAAAACTTCGGTGGTTTTCTGTCAAAGGATAATTACAATTTCATCCGCATAATTACAAGTCCATGTGGTCTATTTCTCTCTCATGTCCGGAGGGGGAAAGTTAGCGTGATAGTAGTGAAAATGCATTATGATCAGAGATAATTTCCCACTCCATTTCTAAAAATAATAATAGCAATATAGGTTTTATTCTTCTCGGATACAGTATTTCATTATTAATTTCAAGACAAACTTGTATCAGAGATTTTCTTTTGATTTAATCAAAACCATGCGATAAGACCTCATTGTTACGGATTGTTTTTTTTATCCTGTATATTCCACTGGACCTAGATTTATTGTTAGAAGCGTACGACGTTGTCTGTTTGTGGATCTAATGACATGTTAATATGACATACATGTTCGTTATATGCTAATTATCTTTTGATATGTTGTTAATCGCCATATAGAATTAGGCCAGTCTCGAGCTTCGGATGGTGGTATTCCAGCGTCACATTAGCTTGCGAATTCTAAACCTTTATAATGTGCTCTACTAGCTTAGGAAGACATGCGCATTTTGAAGCTTTTAAAATCCAAGGGAAAAAAAATAAATAAATAAAATAACATCAACCTTAAAAGAGAATAATACAATGACGTATTATTTTTATAATAAATTAATAAAATAGCATAATTTTATTTACTTGTTCTCTCATTCGATTATACACAAACACCTATTCCTCTTTTAGTATTTTAATCCATGTTTCAAAAAAATAGTTCGATACCTTTGAAACCAACCCTAATGTTTAGCCAGCGACATTTTGTGCCTCCAGCACACAACCCCCTGCCCGAGTCCTAACTCCTAACCTCTCCTGGCTAGCATTACGAGTCTTCCACTGCTAGTGGGCGGAGTACATTCACTAAAAATTATCTGACCCAACCGCATTATGCGAAAATCCGACCAGAAAATTCAAATAGCCACATGTTTTTGAAATTAAAAATAATACTCCGTAAAATAATTTTTGCATATAACGGATGAAAATAAGTCACAGAAATACCCAAAGCTCAATAAATGTTAAAAGGTGGTCAACACTCAAAAATACCTGTTTTCCCGTGCAGCCTCTCATCTTTCTAATTTCTTCAAATAGCCAACATAACTCAAAACTCCATGCAACCTAATCTCCCATATCCTTTTCAAAGTTTTTTGATTAATTTTTTTACTGTGTTAAATTCAGATATCCCATCATTCTTTCCGTTCAGAATCCACTTTTACCAGAGGGGAGGAAATATAAAAACTGAAAAAAGGAAAATCAAAATGTTTGGGTTTAGAAAATCACCGGCCAATAAGATTACCAAACAAAAATCTGTTGAGCCCGATGACTTGGATTCTGCTATCGACTCAAACAACAAGAAGCAAAACGCCATGACAATGGGTAGGAGGACTTCTTCGGAACCCGTGCTCTCCTCGGAGGACATGAACAGCATGTCGGTTCAAGAACTGGAGAGTTACGCGGTAAATAAGGCCGAAGACACGACAAGTACTGTGTATAACAGCCTCAGAATTGCAGAGGAGATCAGAGGGGAAGCTACGAGTACCCTTGATACTTTGCATCAGCAGGGTGAGCAAATCCATAGGACTCACCTAATGGCCACTGATATGGACAGGGATTTGGCTAAGGTATATGCTTATTGCATTTTCTTGCATGTGGTAAAGGAAAAAAAAATCATAGACCAGATTCGGAGAAGTAATGAAAATGTTGCATTTGCCTGTACAGAGTGGCAAATCCTTGGCATCCTGAATAGGGGATTTGCAACTCTCTACATATAACATTTTCTTATCATTATTGACAAATGATCATGAATTTCACAACTTCACCAAATCCAAATCCGTTCTTGAAATTTGAGAAGGTTTACAGTCCTTTTTTTTTTTTTTTTTTTAAATTAATTACAGGGTGAAAAGGCACTGGGGAGCCTTGGGGGCATGTTCTCTATGACTTGGAAGCCAAAGAAGGGAAAGGCAATTAAAGGCCCTCTAATCACTCCAGGTCTCCGCTCAGCCTCCTCTTCCATTTGCATATAAATATGTTGTAATGAACCTAAAGTTTCATTCTTCTTACCAGAATTTAACATATTTTTTGAAAAATGTTTTCCTTGTATCAAACGGCACTTTATACTCGATATAATTTGGTGGTTCCACAGATAATGATAACTATAAGAATAAGAAAGAGGAAAGGGACAAATTGGGGGTAGCTCCCAAACCCAAGGGGCGATCAGCTTCTCGTACGCCTCCTTCTGAACCAACAAATGCCTTACAGAAAGTCGAGGTAGGCTCTAAGGATCTATGATTCTTCAAGTACATTATTATAAGATCATTTATCTCTTGCCCTAACTAACTTAGACGCGGTTCTTGATTAATAACAGATTGAGAAGGCAAAGCAAGATGATGCACTTTCAGACCTTAGCGATATCTTGGGTGATCTCAAGGGTATGGCTGTCGGCATGGGTTCTGAAATTGAGAGGTCAGTAACCTCAATCTGTAATTGCAGTTTCTTAATTCAGAGTAGATTTTAAAGATGGGGAAATATATTTAAGTTACAATTTTTATTTGTCTGAAACATAAAATTTTATGCCTTCTTAGTTTTTTCAATATTCAATATATGCTGACTATAAATCGGAAAATGCAGGCAAAACAAAGCTCTTGATCATCTTAACGATGATGTAGATGAGCTGAATTCGAGGGTTAAAGGTGCCAACCAACGCACTCGCAAATTGCTTGGGAAGTGAGATATAACTTGGGTACAAATACCAGATTACTTCACCTTGGCTGTTGTTGAGTTCTTCAACCTTTTCCTAATGTTTTGCGAATACGTTTACTTTTTCTCAAATTCAATTGTTATTTATTACGTGCGAGTATGGCAAAATTTGTAACACCTTCATACATGCTGTAAATAGGGTTGCCCATGAATTTTGTCCCTGTGAAAGACAACTTTTTTTAAGGAATTATTTGGATTATAGATTCACATCGCTATTTGGATACAGTAATTCTACTGGGTGTAAATTTAGAGATTCAGTACATATGCACGTGCGGGTTCATACATGAAAACTCATCAAAACTAAAAGAATAAATAAAATTTCACCAAATTGTTACTCGTCGAAGAGGAACTGATAATAGCAACAGATACTTCTCATTTCTCAGTTTTAATGAAAGAGAAAAATGCAAGGAATTCGTTTCATTAGCTTACAACTTTTCTATGGATACAGTAATCCGAACTAGAACGTTGATAATAGGAATGAAGCTTGCATATTTGCAGAATGACAATTGATAATTTGCAAAATTCGTGCACAGACATGATTGTGCCGCACCGTAAAGATGCGCCTTTATCTTTAACAAAAAACATAAAGAAAAACAAAAATACCCATCAAAAACTGGTGTTACCGAAACTAAACCCAAAACTCTTATTAAAACAAAAATTGCAGCCAGCTATAGGATTATGCACATTAAAACTGTATCATAAAAATGAAACCTCGAATGATAAATTTATTCATACAAATTAATAATAGCTATCTTATATACAAACATAGTCTATATATATGAAATAATTACAGTACATAAAAGAAAAAAATCGTTTAGTCCCAACTCCGCCAATCATTCCATATTGCAGATGATGGATTATTTGGCAAGACAAACCTTTTTGTATACATACAAACAGGATACATTTTGAAGCATCTATATGCTAAAAACTGACCTGGTCTCATGTTTCTTCGCTCTTCACTGGAGTCCATTTATTTCCTGAGGCTGATTCTCTCCTGCCATATGATATGAACCCAAGAACATATCCAATAAAGACTCCGAGCACAAGTACACTGGCGCCCTTAACATACCATGAAAGCCAATAATCCGCATCAACCTTTAGTTTAGCACCACCATCTACATTATTACCATTTAGAACCTGACCCGATGCCAAAATCTCAACCACATCATGTACTTCCCCATCATGATTTCCCACGTAAGAAAGTGTTAGCTTTTCTTTTGTAGCATAGAGTCTAGTATACCCAAATTCACCCCCACGATACATGGACCGTTTGGGCTGTGGGAAAATTGGGTCTGAAGGGTGGGTTGGTCTTGGTTCCCAGATGGGTTGCCAGTCTTGACCCGCCATGCCGATAACAATATGTACTGGGAAGGATTCCCAATCATTCCCTTGAAAAGCCAAGCTTCCACAAGTGAAATTATTTAATGGGCAAAACCTTTCATACCGATGAACATGACCCCAGAATGCAAGGGTTACCTTGTTTATCACAAACAAAGGTTCCAGGTGCTCAAGCATCTTCTTCCTCAACGGGGCATCTCTGTTTTCGTTGCTTGTTGTGTACATTGGTCTGTGCCCTTGGACGACCACAAAAGGAGTCTTCTTTCTATCAACTGATTCTAAATCATGTTTTATGAAATTGTATTGGCCACTCCCCTCCAGGAAATTTGTTTCGGTAGAAATATAAACAAAATGCACAGTGCCCACATCAAATGAATAGTAAAGGTTTCGAGTGGCAGGGGCATTAGTTGCTGTCGGTTCTGACGAGTTCCCAGGCATGTTGAATCGGAGACTGTAGGGTACCCCACATTCGCCTCCCCCATCTGTTCCATAAATTGAGCTAGACCAGTCAGGTTTCCAAGGCTGTAGTGGCCAATCATATTCGTGATTACCAATGCAAACATGATAGGGGACTTTGGAGGCAACGGGCTCAATTTGATGGAAAAAGTTGTCCCACAACCATGCATAGCCTCTTGCATAGCTAATATCTCCAATATGTGAGATGAAGGTAGGCTTGTCACCAAGAGCTTCGATATCGCGGCCGATCCACTTCATCGTTGATATGCTTTCGTCTTGTGTACGGAGAAATGTTGCGTATGGTGTTGCAGTACCCATGTCGCCAAATAAGAAAGCTATTGTTTCACTTGAGTCATCATCGTGTGAAACAAAATTGTAAGTGATGCTCCAACCACCAGAATCGCTACCCACCTATCACAGAGAAACATCAAAATGGCATTCAACTAAGTGCTGTAATATAAGAGCCTGCATACAATCAAAGTATCTAATTTCTTTATATAAACGAGCGATGGAGCCATGCAACATCCTCCCATAAATGAAAAATTCAACATGATTTCCAGATCACTATGGATGCATCATACGCATAATTCGACACTAATAGGACCAATTTCCCGCTTACAAGTCCCTAGCCAAACAAAACAAGGAAAAGATGGCTACTAACAACGTGGAACAAACTATTTTGATGAAGCAAATTACAAACAACTTCAGTAACAAAAAAATGTATACCACACAATCTAGGTGTCTCACAGGAATGGACACTTAACAAAGATGAATGCTATATTTGCATCACCCAAAGAGCAAACAAAAAGAGAATAAAATGCAAAGTAAAGAAAGATCTGAACTCTGTCAATGCTGCACTACGATTGATATTAGCATTTTACTTAAAATTATGGTTTTCCAGTAGTTGAAAAAGTTGGACGTGCTGCCTTCATGTCAACAAGGATGGGATTACAACATCTTCATAAAGAATTTTGCTGCCAACTGATTTAACTAACTGCTCCTAAAACTGACAAATAGCAACATCATCACTAATCAAAACTAACCAAAATTCCCACATTAAATTATGAAGATCACACTAAAATAGCTCATAATTGCTTGTTGATAAAAGCTTTACATAGATAGTTAAACAACAATTCATGAAATAAATCAAATTATCATTAGCTATAAAGTTTAATATTTTTCTACTAATTAACCAAAAATAAAGTCTCTCGTTAAAATATTATATATATACACTGATCAGTAGATGCAAACATGGTAAACAAGAACACGCGTACATACAACATTCATTCAAAAGATTTATCCAATAATTAATTACCTTGTAATAATACTTCTTCCCTTTCCTCAAATTCGTCATAACCCCGTCATGTATATAGCCAGGATCCCTCCACCCAACACTATGATTCGCTGGGGAGTCACACATATGCTCCCTCTCATACCTCACAAGCTCAGTACCAACGACCATATCCAGCCGATCAGGATCCAACCCGAATTTCACGAAGCTCTCTTTGCCATCATGGGTCACAAACATGACCCTCATCTCACCCGCCTGTCCCGTCAACGCCAGGTGGACCTGCTCAGGTCCCCGACCCGATTCGAATTCTAGCTCTTCCGACTCCGCCAGCAGGTGCTTCGTTCCCGGCAACGGGTTTTTGTCGTGATCCATGCGTTTCGGGTTGATCTCGGATTCCGTCCATCGAAAGATCCGGAATTTATAGTTTGACCGAAGATTAACAAGTGGGACGGTGATGGAGCCCGACCCAGATTGCCAGGAGGTTGAGTTGGATAGGAAGAAGTAGCCGATGAAGTGGGGGAAGGAGGAGTTCGGTGGGGAGTAGATGCCGAGCCAGTCAAGTTCGGAAGGGGACTCAATGCCGGACCATTTGATGGTAACCGGGTCGCCCGATTTCGAGAGGATCTGTGAGGAGAGAGAAATGGAGACCTGTGATGATGAAGATGATGGTAGGAGGAAGATATAGAGAAGGGTAAAGATTAATGGAATCATTCGGGTTAATAATTAGGATGAGATGTGGCTTGAAGTTGGTTCTTTATGAATGGTGAGAAGCTGAATCAAGAATTTATAGAGTAAATTATTTTATACACCATTCATATATATATACATACATATATATATATATATGCAAGACAGATGAGATGAGGAGATATTTTTATTTTCTTTGTTACGTGGAACGTTGTTACTTGGAGTTGAAGAAGGGGGAGGTACATTCCAACTTCTTATGTGCTTAAATTCTACCTTTACTTCTCCTGCGTTAACAATAGAATTATGTTCACGAGCTTTTAGTCTAATTATTAAAATTGAAATTTAAGTTTGAGGGTCTTGTGTGAAAGTTATTTTATTTTATTATTAATTAAGTGAAGTTATTGAGATTTTAATTAGAATTAAATAATTTAAATTTAATTTGGAATTGTTTGTTTAAATGTTTGATTCGAGTTAAATTATAAATATTAATGAGAATAATATAAATATATTTTAAAATTTAATTAATTATTCGAACTTTAGTAATTTATTTTTTCTATTGATACTTAATAAAATTTATTCAAAAACTCTAAATTATTTGAGCTCGATAGTTAAATGAGACATACACGAGTATTATTTCAAACTCGATAAATTATACGACTAAAATCTGAGCAAATCATATTCAACTTACTTTCACCCCTAAAAGTTACTGTATTAGATAAGATTTTTTGTTCATTATTAATATTATAAAATTATAATTCTTATGAAATTCGATAATTAGTTGATTAGAAATTAATGTAATTGTATATTTAATAAAATTATTACCATCATCCATTAAGAAAAAATTATTTTTATTGTTATGATTTTTTATTTTAAAATATATATTTGATTATAAAAAAATTATCTTAATTGCCCATAAAATATTATAATTATAAATAAGAATAATAGTTGAAATGATAACTGTGGTTGAAATAATTACAAACACCGGAGTGATTATGGTGGTGAACAAGTAATGGTTGAAGCAAAGGCTCACCTCTAATAAATTTAAAATAATTATTTAATTAATTTTTTTAACATAAAAATATTTAATTAAAACAAAATATGTTACAATTTATGGGGACTGAGGGAGTTAGAGTTCAGTCTGACTGAAACACCAATATTATAGATTTAGTAGTCAACGCTAACTGTGATGGACTAATACGTCCCAAGTAAGTAATGTCCCTGCTAGGTAGGCTGCCTTTTTCTCGTCAGATGGAGTATATATGGAATTATGGATGATATCCATCTGCAGATTCATCTTCGGATGGAGTATTTTACTATATATACATTCTAAAATGCCACGGAATTATTATTATTTTTATTTATCAAATATACATATATTATATGAAATATATTTAATGAAATTCTGAATTATATGTTATCTTTTTATATTTAATTGTATCATCTAAAAGTAGATTTAGATGCACCATTCAAGGTTCAAACAATCTATGGTAATTCCTAACTCATAACATATAATATCCACATAAACCCCCCTCTAGACCATATATACTAGGCGATTTAAGTTCAAGGATTAAGGAGGGTCTGACATCTAAACCCAATCTCTTATGAGTTAATTGTGTATATTAAAATAAAATATTATTGATTTGCACTCTATTTTTTATTTTATTTTCATTTGCATAACTAGTGGTAGAGACAAGTCAAACCACGTATTGTTCACGTTCATGTAATATGCTCCTGTATTATTTAATTTTTTTAAAATTTAAATTGAAATAAGTTAGTTTAAATTTAAATAAAATATATTTTATTATAAAATATATGCATAAATAATAATATAAACACTAACAGATGTACTAATAAAATATGTACAAATTGACGTGTAAAATTATAAATAAAAAATGTCTGATTATACATTGAAATAAATCTGTTATTATAATCAATTATAATTTAATATGTCAATTTATGTACAACTTACTATTATATTTTTATATTTGTTAATATATGTAACATTATTGTACATGCATACACAGACGCGTGACTAATTTGATGAAGTTGAAAATCTTTGCATATAAATAGCCACGCAGAGGGGTGACGCCATATTTCTTGGTAATCGGCAGTGGTATAACATTCACCCACAACCATCACCACCCCAACAAAAACTAATTCCAACTATATCCATCACATTCCGTTTTTCTCTCTCTCTATCTAAACATAATAACACCGGCACACAATGAAGAAGAGTTCTCCCTCTCCTCGCCACCACCTCCGATTCATCTTCATACTTGCCGTCATCCTCACGGCCAATTCAACACCACCACCGGAGAGAACCCAGTTGATTAACACCAGATATGTACTCCTCCACCGTCTCCACCGCCGTTCTTGCCGCAGCACTAGCAGTACAATCTCCGCCGGAACCCGACCTCCTCTGTTCTGCTTTCACCACAAGAAAGTCCACCGTTCTCCGCCGCCGCTTGATTACGACGAGATTGATCCAAGATACGGTGTAGAAAAACGACTAGTCCCCTCCGGCCCCAACCCACTTCACAACTGATCAATTGAATCTCTACAGTCTAATTGTCAGTCTTGTTTTCTTGAAAAATCTTTGTTAGCTTCCTTTTATTTTCTTGAACACTACCGTTAGTCTGTTACTATACAACTAAGACCTAAACCAGTCAATGCATCATCATCATCATCAGAGATTTTATTGTTTGTTTGTGTTTTTACTTAATTTTTAAAAATATTTCTAGCAGAAAAATACTGTTATTTCCAAGCTTGTTTTTGAATCTGTGTTCATGATCTGAGAATGGAATGAATTTAGAGGTGGTGGTGGGAGGTGCACGGGTTGTTGCATTGGAAACCGCAAAAACAAAAATGGAAATAGTCAACCCTAGTTGTAGTAGTATTTTTGTCTTCATGCATTTGATATAAATTTTGGGTGGGAGATGATGAAATGCTTTCAAGAGAAATCCATGAGCTTCATCAATTTTGGAGCTGTCTTTCATGAGGACGGAAGCTGCCAATTTAATGGGATTAGTTATATCGCGAGGGTAAAATGGTACTTTTGGCTGTGCCTAGCTCAGCTGCCATAGTATACTAATCTAACGGCCCATGTGTACAAAAATTTTAAAAAATAAAATAAAATATTTGAGAATTATGATAGGAGAATTGCTTGCAAAATTTAACATAAAATTATAAAAATGTTGAAAAAAGTGGGAAGAATTTTTTATTTTTATTTTTTGAAAATAGGACGATAGAAAGAGGTTTTAAGAAGATAATTATCTATAATCATGGGTTTTAGAGATAAGAAAAGTTAAATTCAATTTTATCTATAACTACTATTCAGGACAGAGAAGTGGTTAAATTTTTTAAAAACTCTTTAAAATTATAATATTAATCATACTATTTGGACAAAATGAAGGGGTAATACCACTATCCTTATTGTAAATGAAACTTAAATTTTAAGAATTTTATGAAAATCATTTTCGTGACAGAACTTCACTTTTATATATCACCAAAAACTTAATTTCTAGATAGGTTTTTCATTACAGTTACTTCCTTCATGGTTAATTTCCTTGTATGTTTCAGTAAAGTTGTTGGTTCATTTGTAATTTTGTGGACCAATATTTGAAAAATCGATCAAGTGAATAATTGTGGATGTGTTATTACTAGTATATATCTTCTAGAAGAATTTATGGAGAGACCATGAATTCCATGACAATATAGTTCCATGAGGGGGTTAATTTAATGCCTCCTTTGTTGGGAACGGTTAGCAACTAACAGCACTATACAGTGAAATGGAGACAATATCGAAAAGGAATAATAATACAAAAGATATAAGAATAATACATATTTATTTATTTATATAATTTTAATTTATCAAAAATAATATATTGTTCTTAAAATATCTATAAATAAAAACATCAAATCTGACAAAGTCATATATCATTTAAAGTGATGTATCGTCATTCGTTTACACAACATAAATCATATAGGAACAAGTAACGACTTCTATTATTGGAAAATTCTTAACTCAAAGTATCAAAAGCTACAAAGAAATAGTATTTTTACATATATTTTATAACATTGATTTTTATATCAATCAAAGTAAAATAATTTCACTTCAAATATAAATTTTATAATTTCACAAATATATTATACAAAAAAGTAAAAGTATTTATAATTTTAGAAGAAATAAAGTATTACTTTTAAAAAACCTGAGTATTTAAAAGTTTAAACATAGAAGTTTAGTCAATAAATTAATATTTTATTTTCTAAATAATTATATATTGTGCATTGCAACTTTTTCATAATAAAATTCATATTTTTTTCAAATATATATATATATATATATATATATATATATATATATATAATCAAAACCAATAGTTAACCACTTATAAGTTTATAAATGCACTCCTTTATACAACTTATATTATATGAATCATTTTCTTTGTGAAATACTGCATATGTAGACAATATTTGGGGATCCATATCGGACACTTGGATTGTTAAGTCAAAGTAGGCCTGAACTTGATGAAGCCCATGTCATAATAAATGGGCCCAACATTAAAAATTATGTGAAAACAAAGAATAAAAAAAAATAAGATAGCGAAATCATCCCACCGATGGTCAGTTCCGCACTTCCGCTGATCCGCGTCGTCGTCGTCTTCACCGAATAATAGTAGTCTCTCTCCTCTCTCTTCCTGGTCTGAGATCTTACTGCGATACACTCTGCTAGTTCATAAGTATCTTTCATGATTATACAAATAAATGTGTAATTGTTATGAAGTAGCCTTTGAATTTCAAGTCTGAAAGAAATCATCTCTTTCAGTCAAACACCAAAAAAGGACTAATCCAGGTTAAAATGGTGCTTCGCCGTCGATTTTCAGCATTTCCATCGATTCTAATACTAACGTTTCTCCTCAACGACGTCGTTAACTCCAAAACCCTCAAAAGAGATGGTAATTCTCTTCCCTCTCCACTTCGATCTATATATTTCCATTTATGTTCAATATCTGAATAGTATCTTGTCAGGTCAATCTCGTCACTGGATTTTATGAGAGTTTATATGATCTTTGTTACCATCGTAGGAGTATATTTGATAATTTGGATTTTGATCTTAAAGCCATAAATTTCACGTAGATCACATTGTATTTTGCCATTTAAAGCTAATCAAAGTTCATTCTATGAGCTTTGTGCTCTGAATTTGGTTGTATCTAAAGTTTTTTTTCTAATTAATTAGATACAAATGTTAGTTGAAGTAGTGGACCTGTTGATTGATTACATTTATGTGTAAATTTGTTTCTTTTTAGTCAACGTAATGATTAGATTGATGAACATTTTCATTTTGGATTAGTCATTGAATATATTGCAGTTACTAGCTCAAGAATGGAAATGATAAGGTGTTGTTTGGCAAACCTCTTGTTTACTTTTCTTACCGTTTTGGCTTACAAAAGAAAAAGAAAAAAAAAATTAAAATTAGGAGTTTACAAAGGGATATTAATGAAGAAGATAGGCGAAATGATATTTTGCATTTTATGATTGCAGTGAAAGCTCTTAACGAAATTAAGGCATCTCTTGGGTGGAGGGTTGTTTATTCCTGGGTCGGAGATGATCCTTGTGGGGATGGTGATTTGCCTCCTTGGTCTGGTGTCACGTGCACTACTCAGGGTGATTATAGAGTAGTTACCGCATTGTAAGTGTTAAATTACAATGTTGATTGCCAACTTATTTATTTACTTTCGTGCCACGAAGCTGATAATAATTTAGCACTTTATTTATTTGTTTAATGGCAGGGAAGTTTATGCAGTTTCCATTGTTGGGCCATTTCCTACTGCTGTGACCAATTTGTTGGATCTTACTAGGCTGTAATAATCCCTTCCCTTTCCTGACTTGTTATTGTCATTCTCCATTTTGTTGTACGAGCTAGTTCCGTAGTTACTTCAATGGTTTAGTTTTAAAGAGTGTTACTCTTTTGTTTCTGAAAGGGTATTCATTATGAATTTGATTTCTCTATATTGAGAAAACAAACATGTTTGCATTAATCATTAAAAGAACTTGTTGACACAAATAGTATTGTGGATATAAACAAACTTAAAACTCCATATAGTACGGAATGAAAATATTATTTTTCTACTTCTATAAGCGTGAAAATAACTGGAAGCCCTTTCAGTACTGTCAAACACTATAACCAAATATTTTGGATCACAAATTTATCTTATCTCATTCTTCTTGCAGGGATCTTCATAACAACAAGTTGACTGGACCAATTCCACCTCAAATTGGGCGTTTGAAGCGTCTTAAGATACTGTATAATCCTTACTTCCAAGCAATTGATATCCCTCTATTGTTTTTATATTTAGCTTATTTATTGCTATTGATTTTTTCATAATCTCAGTGTAGAATATGTAAAGTAAAAGGACTCGATATCTATTGGTTTAATACTTTTTGCCTTTTATTATATTCTTTGAAAATTTTTATTCAAATTTATATCCTTTGGCAAAATGACTTTTAATTTTTGTTGCCATTTGTTGTTTGTTCTCAGTAATTTAAGGTGGAATAAGCTGCAAGATGTCATTCCTCCTGAAATAGGAGAACTAAAGAGACTAATGCATCTGTGAGTTTCAACTATGAGGTTATTTGGTTATGTGCAGCAATCTGTTCATATTATTTTTTTGGTTATTTAATACTTCTGCACTCTTCAGCTACTTGAGTTTCAATAATTTTAAAGGGGAAATTCCCAAGGAGCTTGCAAATCTTCCTGAACTGCAGTACCTCCATCTACATGAAAATCGTTTCATTGGGCGGATTCCACCAGAATTGGGGACTTTACAAAACCTTCGACACTTGTAATATTCTGTGTTCTTTGATTGTCCTTAGCTAATTACTCCCTCAATTTTAAAATATAAGAGCATAATTGACTTTTGAAAAGTTGACGGACAACACTTTTTACATTTAAAATTACATTAATTTATTATATTATAGTCAATACCCGTGTAAAAATCTTGAAGAATTTGAGAAATACTATAACTTATAAAAAGTAATTTTTTCAGATCTCAAATGGATTTGTTTTAATTTGATTTTGAAAATGCTAAGGGTTGACTTTCAAAAACCAATTACTCTCTTATATTTTGGAATGGAGGTAGTATTAGGTAGGTATTCACTTTCATCTTTTTTCCGGTGGACTTATCTTTACTTCATTTGTTTCTAGGGATGTTGGTAACAACCATCTGGTTGGTACTATAAGGGAACTTATTCGTATTGAGGGGTGCTTTCCAGCTCTCCGTAACCTGTAAGTCAAATCAGTCGATAACTTTTGGACTATTTCAGATGATAATTCTTTTGCCATTAGAGTTATAGCTGCTCTTTAATTCTAATGCTTGGATTTTCTCCTTCAACTCGAATATGCAGTTATCTAAACAATAATCATCTAACAGGAGGAATCCCAGCACAGCTTGCAAACTTGACAAATTTGGAAATTTTGTAAGTACTGCATTCAGATGTTAGAATATTTTTTATTATTATACTATTCTGAAATTCAGTTGGTTGCTTCATATCTTACAATATCTTAATTCAATTGCTGTGATTGCTACAGGTATCTATCATTCAACAAAATGTCTGGAATAATACCACCTGGGCTTGCTCGTATTCCTAGATTGACATACTTGTAAGTGTCATTTCAACCTCCTGTTATGTACTGCTTTGGGAATTCATTCTGTAATTTTCTGGAATTATTTGCCATTATCTATACAACCTTAGTTCATGGTACTATCATTGGTTTTATTGTCGGAATATGATTGTGTTGTTATTCATGGCTTCTTTAAATTGGAATTAAGTTGGGTCCTACAGATTAAGTTCATGACTACTAATTTCATCAACCTGTTTACAGGTACCTGGATCACAACCAGTTCAGTGGGAGGATTCCTGACGCCTTCTATAAACACCCATTCCTGAAAGAGTTGTAAGTTTCTTCTTCTCTCTTCATTTAATTCTCGGGGAACTTTGATTTCCAGAATTTTGTGTCTGACGAGTTACTGTTACAGGTACATTGAAGCAAACTCTTTCCGGCCAGGTGTGAACCCAATTGGTGTTCACCAAGTTCTTGAAATTTCTGATACAGATTTCCTGTTTTAGTCAAACATTTTCAACCACTTTTAATCTGTTAGGATTGAAGTTTCTTGCATTTATTGTAGTAAGCATTTGATCAACGTGAAGAGATTTAAATTTTGTTCGTCTGGTATGATGTGGCTCCTAGACAAATGAGTTGGAACTCCAAAGGGGTGTCCTGAAATTGTGTTGTGCTGTATATTTTTGCAAGCTGCAATTAACATTCTTGGACACGTGCAGGTGTTTGGGCTGCTGCACTTGTTTGTAATTTTATTGTCTATTGACAAAATACAAAAGGAAAATTAAAAATTGTACTGGCTTTCCATTTATGTTGTTATTTTTATTGGGTAACAAACTAACAACAAACCAGCAGAGACATAAGAAACTAATCCTTCCTCTTTCAACTTTACCTTGAACTTTTCACTGCAAAAAAATTGAAAATAGGGTTAGGGAAAATAATGGAGTTGTCAAATTAGGGATCGGCACAGGATTATTGTCTTTCTCATTCACTCAATTATTATTTTTAATTCAATGTTTTAATCATGCATGAGTCATAATGTGAGGAAAGGAAATTTTAAAATAGGACAATATAGTTTTTGAAAAGAAAGAGAAGTTGACTCGCAATTGTCGATTCAAACTGGCGTAGTTCTTACACATAAAATGTTGTTTTTTTATTATTATTTTTTTAGCAACATAGAAGGTTTTCATTGAGTGTTTATATCAATAAAGAAAATACATATCATTATCAATTTAAAGGAATTAATATGAAAATATTATTGAAAATCAATTAAATGACTCATTTAAAATTATTAAATTAAAAGTGAGTTATTCAATTGATATTTATAAATATTATGAATCTGACAATGGCATTTAAATTCTTAAGTTTGATAAGAGCATGAAATTTGAAAAATCGGTTTTGGTAACTTCCATATATCATCACATCAATAATAAGTATTAATTGAGATAACATTAACTAGAACATGTATGAAGCATATATCAAAAATTCTAGCAACATTAGTGACTTTAAAATTACAAAAAAAAATAGTTAGATAAGTCAAATACCTTCATATCACTTACGGATAAAAATTAAAGGGACTTACTAAAAATTCTTGACAATATTCTAAAAAATATATGGAAGTGGTCAGAAAAATCACGAGAAAAACTCAAGAATCAGGTGCCCTAAACAATTGTGAAGGCAAAAGTTAAAAACACCTAATTACTTACGGATTAAATGCACTTTTACTTATTGTACTATATTTTATTTTATATACATCTTATTTTTTTTTAACAATCCATTACATTTTGTTATTAAATTAAGAGACAATTAACAGTTAAATCTTATGTGATAGTCAAACCTGTGAAAAAAATCATAAGTGACTTCATAAGTAGGAGAGATTAGTCAATATTTATTGCCAACTCATATAATAAAATCAAACTCAAAATTGAATTTGACATTCAAAGTTTTCTGCAGCTCACATGGCATCAGATCTCCAACTCAAATAATAAAATAAAACTCAAAATTGAATTCGACATCCAAAATTTTTTGCAAATCTTCAAAATTGATGGTTGCTTATTTTGGTTGAAATTTAACTTCTCTCTTCAACCCTTCCATATATCTTTTTCTCTATCTAGAGTTTTACCAATTACCATAACTAAAAGCAAACAACTAAATCCATCACCAACAAATGGCGCCCATGGTAACTCAATCTGGTCCATTGCGGGATCCTGTCAATTAACGAATCTCCAGACCACCTCCTCACAGACTCTCTCAATGAGTCCATATAAGTTTTTAATTGTTAGTGTTCTTTTAATTTAATAGAAAATCTAAAAAATTGTTAAAAAAATATTAACGTATAATTTGGGTGAGATCTATAAAAAATTTGAATCTACAAGTACATTTTAATTTTTTCTTTGTTTTAAATATAATTTAAAATTATTTTAATTGACAACATAAATATATTTCTATGTTACTCGTGAAATATATTATGTCAAAGTTTTTGACCGAATAAATAACACCTCCTATATTTTAGAAAAATATAAATGTATAATCTTAAAATGTATATGTAACGTTCATTTGATTTTGGTTATTTAAAACTTGTTACAGATCGTAAAATTCTTATTTTAGAACGTAAAAGAACATCAAAACTCAAAAGAGAACGTCAGAACTTTTTGACAAATAAAATGGAGTAATATTTGAAATTTATTACTCCTTATACAATAAAAGGAGATTTCTATTTCAATTCTAATTTTCTCTTACAGATTCCTTCTAGGCAAGGGACAAGGTAGGTTTGCTGCTTTAAGAATTGAGAGTCAGCTTCGATGCCGCTCGATGTTGAGAGTTGCCAATGTCTCAATTACAGGGAGATGTCTCTCACTATTAGAGAAATGCAAGAACATGAAGCAACTAAAGCAAGCTCATGGGCAGGCGATCACATGTGGGCTTGGCAGCAATAGCTATGCATTGAGCAGACTTCTAGCCTTCTGCTCCGACCCACATCAAGGTAACCTTTCTTATGGATTTAAAATCTTTGAAAACATTGAACAACGGCCCACAATTTGTATCTGTAACACAATGATTAAAGCCTGTTTGCTCAGAGGTGAACTCACCAAGACCGTACATTTGTACAAATACATGTTGGAAATTGGACTGCAGCCTGATAATTATACACTTCCTTACTTATTGAAAGCCTGTGCAAACATGAAAAGTTGTAATCTTGGACTGTTGATTCATGGGCATTGCTTGAAACTGGGTTTTATGTTGGATAGCTATGTGGGTAATACTTTGATTGTTATGTATTCTGCATTTGAGATGATGGGTGATGCAAGGTATGTGTTTGATGAAATTCCTAGGCGCTGTGTGGTTTCATGGACAATCTTGATTTCTGGGTATGGTAAAAATGGGGATATTGATACTTCAAGAATGTTGTTTGATGAAGCTCCAGTGAAGGATAGAGGAATTTGGGGCTCTATGATTTCTGGGTATGTGCAGAATAATTGCTTTAAGGAGGGTTTACAAATGTTTCGCCTAATGCAGTTATCGGCCATCGAACCTGATGAGGCTATATTTGTGAGTGTACTTTGTGCTTGTGCTAATTTGGGAGCTCTGGATATTGGGATTTGGATTCATAAGTATTTGAATGGAATCAAATTTCCACTAGGCGTGCGGTTATGGACTTCGCTTATTGACATGTATGCAAAATGTGGGAAGTTAGATTTAGCAGAGAAAGCATTTATTGAAACGCCTGAGAGAGATACAATTTGCTGGAATGCCATGATTTCAGGACTAGCAATGCATGGAGACGGAGAGCGAGCTCTTGGGTTGTTTGCTGAGATGGAGAGGGTTAAAATTCAGCCAGACGACCTTACGTTCATAGCCATATTGACAGCTTGTAGCTATTCGGGCATGGCATATGAGGGTCTAAGGGTGTTAAATCAAATGAGAGATGTGTATAATGTTGAGCCCAAAAGTGAGCATTATGCATGTATAATTGACTTTCTAAGCAGAGCGGGTCTTTTTGAAGAAGCTCAGAACTTTCTTCAGAAAATACCGAGCTTTTGTGGGCCCTTTGATGAAGCAGTGGCTTGGAGGGCATTGCTAAGTGCTTGCCATGGTCATGGGAATGTTCAAATGGCTGAGGTTGCAGCAGAGAAGCTTGTGGAACTAGAACGACATAGTGGAGTTTATGTTCTGCTGTCAAATTTATATTCCTCTGTTGATAAACACGATAAAGTGAAAAGAATTAGGAAGATGATGAAAAGTCGAGGGATCGACAAAACACCGGGCTGCAGCTCTGTTGAGATTAATGGAGTCGTTCATGAGTTTATTGCTGGTGAAAG
This sequence comes from Pittosporum tobira, assembly GCA_032359685.1. Lineage (NCBI taxonomy): Eukaryota > Viridiplantae > Streptophyta > Magnoliopsida > Apiales > Pittosporaceae > Pittosporum > Pittosporum tobira. Next base: position 34,678 of record JAUMHB010054962.1, read on the forward strand.
CACACATTCCCAGATGGAAGATATATGCATACTCTTGAAGATGATAAATAAGCAGTTGGACGATTGGGACGTACTTGCAAGTTAAGCTGAATTTGTTTAAAGCTATTCTAATATTGCTTAACATTGGCGATTCTAAGCTCCAAACCTACCGAAACTCCCCCTACTCTTAACATTGGTGGTGGATGGATAAATGTTTTCTTGTATTCGAATTCAAATGTGAGATCCCATCTAAAGTAATGGAGTATGTTGCGTATATCTTGTACAGAATATTAAACGTATGATTAATCTAATTTATGACTCTTTTTGACCACATTAGCTTGTAGCCACTTTTTTAACATTATATTTACATGTGTCACTACTTTTCGAGGTTTCGGATTTATTTGACGAAATACATCACATCTACTATGTAACCATCCATAGGAGCCGCATAATTTCTGCTCCATATTAACAAGACTTCACTATGGTTACTACAATTAAAACTTCCTTTACCATTGTGTAAAAAACTCTTTGAAAATCTCGTGGACTGTATGAATTTTAAAATTGTATTATGACCCACTGCTAAGTGCTAATCAAACAGCACTAGAGAAATTGCAAGTGATCTATGGTTTCTAGAAATTCATGGACAGAAGCAACATAAATTTAAAATTTGAAAGTTTAAGAACAAATGAAATGAAATTCATTTCATTTATTTTGATTTTTTTTTTAAAAATAAAAATATTGTAAAAATTGGGAAACATTTTAAACAAAACATTTCTATCAAAAAGAAAAAAAAAATAAACAATAATAAAGTTAAATGATCATGGGAGACCCCATATTACTCTCCTCATCACCAATTCTTCTTTAAATTTATTTGGAATCTCAGATGGAGTCGAGGAGAATGACTCCAGAAAGAGGTATGTAGATATCCACTTTTTCATATTACCTTATGTGTATTCTTTATCTTGAGGCCTCACAACCTCTTGATCATTGGTTCTGATAGGAAATTATTACCTTTTGCACTAGCTTTTGGTATTTGATTAAATATTTTTAGACCACTTATTTGTACCATTGGATAATTGTTCTTTATGTTATTCCCTGTTTTGTGCCATTAGATAGTTGGTTCTTTACTTATTTGTACCACTTATTTGTACCCACTATTCAATTTGATCGTATTTTGTCGTATGAATACGCTGTCTAGATATTTTGCTGTTGAGGATTGTCTTTTTTTAATTACGTCATTAACAATTTTGTATCTCTGAGTATGGTTGTTTCTCATTTTCAATTTTGGACCTCCACCATGTTGTGGAAATTAGAGTATTCCCACCAATATTTAGCTATTAAATAATAACAAATAATATTTCA
>JAUMHB010054963.1:0-10947 GCA_032359685.1 Pittosporum tobira
CAACATAAAAACGAAAAAAATGACAATATATGAAATTCTAAAAAGGTAAGATATCTCAAGCTCCTCGTTACAAAGGATGGAAGCAAACCGTGATATATATCTGTAAATCGACATATTTTCTTTAGTTATATCTTTACCTTTTCCACTAACAAGTATTGATAATTTTTGTCATTGTTTTCATAAATATCATTGCATCGTATGTGATAATAGTTTACAAAAAAAAAAGTGAAAAGTTCAGATAAATTGAATACGCAAAAGTGGTCTCTTTATAGACTTCTCTTAGGTTTCTCAGGAACGAACAATAAGAAAATATTATGCTACTATCTATTTTTCCCAAAACATTTGATCATGGAAGATGTTCTACTTTATAGCTTTTATACATATAAATTTGTATAAAGCATGGTTGATCTCCAACTCAATAAGTTTTGTATGGTTTGTGATATGATTTATATAAAGCATGGTCTCTGTATGAAATTTCATTGATAGTCATATAAGTAAAGTTGAACAGGTTTAGGGATAAAACTTGATTTTTTTTTTTACATTAGATTGTTTGGTATTGCTTAGAATCTAATATACTCCTATTTGATATTTGATGGAACATCTCTCTTGTAAAATCGACTAAAAATACAATTTAGGCTTATAAAAATCTAACACTACAATTCAGTGAATTGTTAGGCCTAACCTGGGTAACGTGGACACTCAAGCTAGTATATATATATATATATATATATATATAAAGCATAAACTAATTTTTTTTGGTTCAATATTTGGCCTAGACAATTTTGCCCTTACCTTACACTATTTTGGTAAACATCAATAAAGTTATATATGTCCTTTCACACTAAAACTAAAAATTGTGCATTTATAATAGTAATTAATTTAATTAATTACAATGTCCTTTTATTTGCCTATATTAAAATTAAACTAAATGATATTTACAAGTTACAACCTCTATAATTTTTTTTTATGAAATTTAACAATTGTATATGGTGCATTTGAATGGTATTTTTCTTAATTATTTTTACATTTTTAGTTAGTTAAAGCAATTATAGATGGAGCGATAGGTTTTATTTATGAAAAAATTATTTTACATGTATTAGTATTGCATGCAAAAAAATGAATCAATGCATATCCTTTAAATTAAAGCTTTGTTTTTAAATTTGAGGTTTACAAATTTTAACAAATAATATACATAAATTATTTTGCATCTATTGATATTGCACGGAAAAAATTGAATCAATACATATATTTTAAATTAAAGTTCTTTTTTTAAATTTGAGGTTTACAAATTTTAACAAATAATATACATAAATTATTTTGCATCTATTGATATTGCACGAAAAAAATTGAATCAATACATATATTTTAAATTAAAGTTCTTTTTTTGAATTTGATGTTTACAAATTTTAACAAATAAATTTCAAACGATATAAAAACAAATTTTAACAAACATTTTATAAGAAAAAATAATTTAAAACAATATATACATAATAGAATTCAAAAAATTATTTTTGCATCTAACCCGAACAACGCTGGACACTTAGAGCTAATAATCTAAACTACGATTTTTTGGCAAAAGCTTGCCGGTAATAAAGTTTATTGAGGTCCTTAATTTTATTGGATCCAGGGCAAGAGACACAAGGATTAAGAAAATGACATTAAAATTAGTTGAATTCTTTGGAGGACGGTAAGAGATGTGTTGGGGGAAAATATGGTAGCCAACAGATCAAATGATAAATTAATATACTGGTTTAAAATTTAACTTTGACCTAAAAGCTTGCTAACTAGTCAGTTTAGAGTCTAACCCTTAATTTTTTCGTTGTTTATTTGATATAAGATTTAACTCATTTGTAATATCTCAATAGTCTATTTCTTCTTTTAATTTTGACCCAAAAACAAAACTTTAAGCAAGTAGTATTAGGTCCATGTATATTAACAATTTTCTCTTTTATTATTTATTTGATGCGCATGGAATTCAACTAGCTTGCGATATTTAGATAATATGGAATTAATAGAGGTTTAAAGAAAACGTGCATTCCACATTCAAAAGTCGTCATTGCAAATTCAGTGACTCTGCGCGCAAGAAGCTGGAAGGGTACTAAAGTATGGCAACAAAGTAATGAATTATCCGTGCAATATAAAACTGTGACAATTCTAATAAGTACTACCCCCTTTTCTTTATATAAATATTTCTATTTAGTTTGTTTTAAAATAAGAAAAATTTTAATTTAATATATATTGTTGGGATAGCTCTGATTTTTGACTTCTTCCAAATCTTGTTTCCAGTTGGGCGCACGTTAGCAGCAGGAGCAGGCAAACCTGAAACACGGGTAACACGAGGGGGGTGTTCCCTCGTTCCCCTCTCCAATACTTAAGTTAGTAAGGATAAAGATGAATATTTGATTATCGAGTAGGGGAGGGAAGGGATTACCGGAGTATTTTTGTGGAGTTTGGAGTGTACTGTTCTGGTGAGTTTACCGATGGGTTACAGAGTATTGGCTTTCTTGTCTTAAGAGTCAGTCCCCTTCCTGTATGAAGGAGGAGGTATTTGTAGCCTCTGTCTTGACCCGCAACCCGATAAAGTTAGCATGTTGCGCTTGCTATGAGTTGACAACAGGTATGACGTGTCTCCTTTGAGTTGATAGAGCTGCAGAGTAGGCGGCTGATTTGACACCGTCTAGGAACTTGTTTTATTGCTTTCGGCCGCTAGGTCCGGATCAGGCAGGGCCGGGCGCGTCTGATGGGGTCGAGTGGATTCGCTACCTGGGTAGGCCAAGGCCGAAGACAGTTTGGGAGTTCTCGACGGTGAAGAACCGGGCGGACCGATGAGGGTGGAACCCCTAGGGTCGATTGGTCGAGCTATGCTTTCTGGGAGTCGAATGCCGGGAGCCGATCCTTCTTTAGGCGAGGCGGGTTGCCGAGCCTTGAAGATGACTGGTCAGATATGCTGCATGCGGGGTACGGCCGAGCCTTGAGGATGGCCAGTTAGATGTCATACTGTCACGCGAGCGTTAGGTTACCACATGGAATGTCAAGTTGTCCTAGTTAGAGCCAAGGTGGAAACTCAAACCCTAATTTAGGACGATTCCTAACACACACACACACACACACACACACACACATATATATATATATATACTCCCTCCGGTCCAAAATTATCGCAACACTTTAATTTTTTATGGAATTTAAGAAATGTGTTTAATTATTAGTAAATTGTCTAAATTATCTTTAATAATATTATAATTTAAATAATGAAATAGTAGTTAAAGGGGTGAGGTATAATATTGATATTATAGTTTTAAATAGTAAAATAGTGATTGAAGTGTTAGGCCATAATGTTGTAATAGTTGATGACGTGGTGAGCCATAATGTTGGAGTAATAAATGAAGTGGTGGGTAATATTTGATAAAGTAAGGATAATTTAAACAATTTATAGTATTAAACTTTCCAAAAGGGAACGTTAAAATTTTAATGAGACGTTCAAAAAGGCAAGTGTTACAATTTTAATGGAACGAAAAGAGTATTTGTGTACTATTATATTATGTAAAATGATCAAGGCCTTAGCCACTACAGCAGCTGCACCAACTTCAGTCATGGGCTCAGCAGCATCTGATCCTTTCCATCCTAACTGCAATCTTGGGATCCGTGTCAAGTTAGTTATGAAGATTACTTGAATTTCTAATCATGATTAAACTGTACGTAGTTAAATCTTCCACAAGTTTGAATTGTACTTGTCTCCGTGATAAGCCGAAATGATGTTGCTCCATTTTTTCTTTCAATCATAAAAGATTTATTCCAAAAATCAATACACAGAGTTGCAGCGAAATGGACGACAAAGCCAACAGATTGTGCAAGAACAAGCATCTCTAGCCATTATAGGGTTGAAATGGGTTAGAGGGGTTATAAGGGTCCCGTAAGTAATTCCCAATTCTATTACTGCCACTACTACTAGCATTATTTCGTGAAATCACGCTTCGAAATAGATTACTACTAGTATTAGTTCTTGAAATCGTGCTTTGCATCATGCTATTTATGCTCTTGATCTGGTTATTTGTAAGGTATAGTATAGTCAGAATTGACTTTACTTTCTGCTTGCCCGGAAACCAGTCTAACCCTTCGACTTCTTCAGCTCCGCATAAGTCCTTTCCATCAACAATCAACATAGGAAACTTCATCTCCAACTTCCCTACCAGATTCTCCAGCTCTTCTATATACTCTGGCTCTTTGGAACAATTCCGTTCGATAAATTCCACACCGCCTTGCTTCAACAACGCCTTTACCACGTTATCAGCTGATCCCAGCTGATTGTGTGTTCCATTCGTGTAAAAAACCACCTCTTCAGTCTGGGGCTTGTGTATCACTGGATTTTTCACCAATGGGAGACGGCATTCGGGGAATTCCGCAGAAAATTTTTCTCGAAATAATGTGACGATGTTTTGGATGAATATGCTTCGCTCCCTGGCCAATGAAAAACAAGGTACATTATTGATGATAGTGCACATGCAGTTCTGTTGGCATTAAACTTTCTGTTGGCATTAAACTTAAGACTTCTGCTGATTACTACTAGTAAACCATAAAAATCAAATTTTCAAGTAAGAAGATAAGACAAAAAAAGTAGAGTTTATACTCACTTCTTCTCATAATAAGTGAAACACTTTTTGACTGTTGTGTAACATGAATTTTAAGGTGCATGAAAAATATATAAAAATAATTTATTTTTAATTTATTTTTTCTTTTTAATATATTTGTATGCTGTACTTTTAGTTATAATTTAAATATTTTTAAAATAAATGATTTTAATGTACTTTTCATGCGCCTTAAAATTCGTATCACACAATTGTCAAAAATTGTTTCACTTATTATGGAATGGAGAGAGTATCACGTCAACCATGTAAATGGTATTCACAACTAAAAATAGAGAAAATATACGATATATTTCTAATGAAATATATATTTGCCTCTACATCAAGGTCTAAGTTTTATTGGCAAGTTAATTTAGTAGCCCGCTGAGGTATTATTGTAGATAAATATGAGTACTTTTCTAGCTCTTGCATCAAGACTACAATAGAAAAAAAGAGAGTTCTAACTCAAGTCGTATCTCTTTCATCCTTTGCCATAACTCAAGTCGTATCTCTTTCATCCTCAGCCATAACTCAAGTCGTATCTCTTTCATCCTCTACTAGAGAGACTACAGAGACAAGGGATCGAATATCGTATGCGACTTAATGAAGAGCATATAAGATCAAGGTTACGTTCTATGTTCATCTCACACAAGTTTAATCATAATCAATTAGGGAAAACTGACAATTCTAATAAGAGTTAGGAACAATCCTAAAAGGAAATATATATTTTTTGTAATCTTAAAAAATAAATTAAGATATATTAAGTACCTATGTTTCTAAATATGATGAAATTGATGAAAAGATTATCACATATGTAAAGAATACAAACTAGTCACTCCGTTATATTTTATTTGTCCTAATTTTTATTTTGGTTTGTCTTAATTTATTTGTCACTTTGCTTTAATATATTATTTTGTGTCACATTTTCCTAACATTAATAATATTTAATTAGCCAACTCTCTCATTGGAACCATAATACATTAAAAATATAAATTTATTTACTTTCATCAAATTTTCTCTCTAATTCCACTACGTAAAACAAACTATTTTATTGATTAGGATAAGAAGCATATTTTGGAGAAACCAATTTTTTTAAGGGATGTAGAATTCTCAATTATGAAAATTAAATTAGGAAAGGAGTATAATAATTATCCAATACAATAAACATAAATCAAATCAGGAAGGCAGACCAACCATAGCCTAAATCTAGTGGGCATCGTCATCTTTCCTGAAATATCAATAAACTTCTAAATATCTACAGCATTTGCAGATTTGAGCATATCTTCAACACGTGATTGTCGGGGGGAAGAAGCCATTAGCGAGAAGTCTATTCCGAAATATGAAAAAATCTACCGTCACCAATCAACACCATTGACACAAATCTCATATAAGGAGAAATATAAGAATCTCACATAATAGAAGAAAAGAAAATCTCATAAGACAACAGAAAGAAGCTCCCCCAAAATAACTCAACATTTAGCACTAAAAAGTACCGTAAATACGAAACAGTAAAAGATAAGAAAAAGTTACCCCTCGTACTCCTCTCCAAGAATATTTCCAACTTGTTCAAGCGCTTCCCTCCATTTTCCTACCTTGTCCGGGTGCCGTGCTTTATGCTTTTCAAGTGCAGCACCATAATACCCCAGCTGGTGCTTGATATCTGCTGGTCTTACTTCATAGAAAATGGGTATGATGAAATACCTAGAGGTCTTCTTGCGGTCGAGGATAAGGATAAGTTCATCAAGGCACCATGTAGAAAAAGCATAATTTTGGGAGAATACAACTACGGCACTCATAGAGCCTCTAATTCCGTCTCGGATCTTCCAATCTAGTTCGTCTCCTATACGTATAGCCTTCTTATCCATGAATGTTTCAAATCCGTCGGCTATCAAAGCATCGTATAGGAAGCAAGTAAATGTGTCGCGCATTTCGCCCTTAAAGCTCAAGAAGACATGACAAAAGGATCTTTCGTTTGCCATGGACAGTTCGCTGATCTAATCAACCAAATTGGGAAGATGAAGGTGTATTTTAAATCTGAATTGTTTTGAGAAACTTCTCAACTACGGCTGTAGAGTTTCCATGTGAATTCATAAAAAAGTGGTGAGACAAAGTCAATGATATCAAGCCTCTAGATATAAATAAAATTAGGTGTGAAGTCAGGTATGAGGTTGCGGGTTTTAGAAACATCTCAAAATTTTGTTCAAATTTAAAAATTATAGCAGTAGATTCTCCAAATTCAAAATTGAAGTACCCCTAAAATTATATAGTTTAATGTACTTGTACCTTACTATTTTACATAAATCCACCATTATATTATTTTGTTAATTTATTTATAAAAATATATATTATAAATTGATAATATATATATATATATAAGATCCTCCAATTTCGAAAGTTTGGCTCTACCTGAAAACAAGTCAATGACTCTCGACAACAACTTGCAAATTGATATGAGTAAATGAGTAATTATTTTTGAGCTCTTTAATTTTCTTGGAGAGATGCAAGGGTTTGAAAAAAATTGTTATTTGGTGCGTGAAAATTTCATGGAAAAGTCATCTGCACATGGAGGCCACCAATATATATATATAAAGGTTAAAAGAAAACGCGTACTCTGCCGTTCAAGTCGTCTTCGAATCCGACGACTTTTTGGTAAAGGATAGAATCAGAGTATATATGAATAGAATCAATATATTAAACTGGGGGTGACATTTTTCCAGTCTATGGCAAATGGTGTATATAAGCAACAATACTCACAGTTTAACTAATTAAAATGTAATACAAATATTAATATAATATAATGAATGAAATAATCAAGTCTCAAAGATAGAGCACATCATGAGAGGTTGAAACCAAACATTGCATACACGTAAAGCAATGTTGTGACCACTCCGATCTTTGACCAAGTTCAAATCTTGTTTTTAGCTGGGCACACGTCGGCGAGAGCAAGTTCACCTGAAACACGGGCAACACGAGGGGTTTGTTCCCTCGTTCCCCGCTCCGATGCTTAAGTTAGATGAAATTAAGGTGGTAATCTGAATTTTAAGTAGGAAATGGTGAGGTTTACCGGTGTATTTTGAGAGAGATTTTGCTCCAGTGAGTTTACCGGTAAGTCTGCATTTTTGCAGAGTTTGCCTTGGCCCGCAGCCCGATAAAATAGGCATGGCGTGTTTGTTGGCGTGTCTGCTTTGAGTTGACATCATGTATGGCATGCCTCATTTGAGTTGACAGAGCTGCGGGGTTAGGCAACTGATTGGACACCACCTGAAAACTTGTTTTGTCACCTTTGGGGAGTTTGACCCAGACCGGGCAGAATTGGACCTGAGCGATGGGATAGATTGGGCCCACTGTCTGTGGAGACCTAGGCCCAAGGCGTACAGTTTAAAGTCCTCGTCGGTGAGAGTCCGGCCAGACTAAGGGAGGTGCGAGACCATTCGGGGGCCGATGACCGAGCTCGATTCTTTCAGATGTCGAGAGTCGGGCTTGATCCTTCCAGATATCGGGGGCCGGTTGGGTGAGCTGCTACGTGGGATGCCACGTTGCCCTAATTAGGGACAATGTGAAAACCCTAACCCAAATTTGGGACAATCTCCATCAAGTAATAACAACAAACCATAAATACTGCGTGAACTTTTTTGCCTCTCACACACATGCAACATAGAGAAACCTTGCAGTTCTTTTTGCTAGACCTCCATAAATTTCCTAAGAAAATTGATAATGATTTGTTACACATGAATATAAATAACCTTGGAGTTCATGGTAATTAAATTGTTCCATTGTGAAAGAAATTAGTTATTACGATTCGGATGGTTTATGTGCACCACTTACAAATTATAACAACACGAACGTAAAGTTGATGGCACGCAAGTTTAATTTGTTTATAATTTTCCCTTCTTTCAGGTGTTGTTAAGCGGCACGTCAAGTGTCTCAAAGACGTGTTCAAGAGGCAGCAGTTTAGGAGCATGCATGTGTGCCTCATACCAAAAAAAAAAGAAAAAAAAGACCACACTAGAGTATCTGTAACAGCGCTTAATTTCGACCAAAAATTTTGCACTAAATTCCTTGTTGTTTGGCCTAAGTCTACAAACCTAGTCAACCTTCTTCTTATCACAAATACCTGTAATAAAATAAAGGGACAAGGCAATAATAAATAACAATATTTACGGTAGCCCAACTTTTTATAGTTTCTCAATAATAAGGACTACTATTTGTTGATACAATTATGGGAAATTCGGTTAATTCGGTTATCAAAAGTTTTTAATTTAGAATGGGTTCAAATTTGATGGGCGGCTTGGAAACGGATTTTTGAGCACAACCCATTGCAATTGGGATGGGCACAATCAGTTTTAGAATCTAACATTGAAATCTTGAACTTTTATCAGTGGTATGATAAGCTCTCACATTATTACAGTTTTCTGGCATGATTTGATCAACATCCACAATGTTGGGTTGATTCATGTCAGCAATAGATGTTCCAATAGAAGCAACTATGTTGGAGTATTTAGAATCTAACATTGAAATCTTGAACTTTTATCAGTGGTGTGATAAGCTCTCACATTATTACAGTTTTCTGGTGGTTTTCCTTTTCATAGTAGGTGCAAAAAACTTTCAGTTCAGACTTCGCATTATAGTATTTAGACTTAGCTTGAACATGATTTTGATCCTTTAGTCTCCATCAACAGCCTGGTAAATATATGTTCTCCTCACAACATAGGACCAAAAGCAACCCAATAGAAAATAGCTTCTTCAACACAATTCACCAGACCAGTTCCCCTACCAAATTTCATATAAACTGCTAGCAATGCTCAAGCTCCGTACCAATCTAATGTCTTCTCATTATATCCACCGAAAATCAAAGGACACCAGTGGAAATTCACTACAAATCCCACTGCCAGAAACTCAAAAAATAGGAGATTATAAAACATTGTCAAAAGTTCTCTAGACTAAACATCAACTCGTAAACACAATCAAACTCGTCGAATGTTTGGAACCAAACTGGAATAGTGTTCTGGCTTGAGTCAGGATAAGATGGTAAATTTTAGAGTATAACTACATACACATCCATTACACACTTATTGTACACTAATTTAATGAAACATAGCATAACGGATAATATAATTAAAAGAAAAATGAACATTTTTATTTTTTAAATTGAATAGTTAAACCCTTAAGCAATACACTTTGTGTTGTTTTATGTACAATTGGTGTACAATAAATGTACACATACATTTTCTCTAAATTTTATTGGAAATCGGATTTCTGGTTGAGTCAGGTCAAGTTGGTAAGTTGACCGCATGCTTGGGGAGACCATATTAATATGCTGGTACTCTGTAATTAATTAACTGGAACATTCTTTTATCAAGTGCATAATCAACATTATTTGTAATCTAAAGAGCAGAATAAGTAATTACCCAAAAAACAAAAACAAAAAAAAAAAAAAAAAAAAAAACAAAAATAGCAGAAGAATTCACACCTCTATGTACCTTTTATGTAAAATATTCTACTTCAAATCAACATTCTACTAGACATCTGTGAAATCTACTATAATTGATTCCCGAAAATATGGCATGTTATTACATTTACATTAGGACTTTTGTTTAAAATACAAATAATACACGTCATAAACCCCAAAACCAATGAACACAGAAGAAGCACAAATTTTTAAATAGAAATCAGACATGATGATTTCATATATAAGTATAAATATAAATATATAATTGATAAAACAAAATACATAAACAGATGATGCACCAAGAAAATACGCGACGTGTCGGCCCAATTCGGCTTGCTTTCCAAATCGAATAAGATTAGCCACAGAGAATATAAGCCCAAACCTGCTTGCCTAGTCCGAAAATATATGAACATAGAAAAAGCAAAAATTTTTAAATAATAATGTGACTCAATAACGTTATATAAATATGTAAATATATACTTATATATGAAAAAGAAAAATATTCCAACCAATAATGCACCAAATAAATCTCCTAACACATCTTCCCAATCGGCATTCTTCTGGTTTTCTGAATCGTATACTACCTTCTCCTTCGCCACCAGTTTCTCCAGATCTGTGTTTTTGGAACAATTTTGCTCCATAAGCACCACCCCGCTTTGTTCCGGACACAACTTCACCTCTTCATTAGCTCCTTGTGGATCGTGCTGTTTACCAGTGTAGAGAACTACCTGGTCAGTATACGGCTCCGGCAATGGGACTGGAATTTCCGGCAATGGAAGGCGGCATTCTCGGAATTCGGCAGACAATTTTTTTCGAAACAATTTTACAACTTCTTGGATGAAAATGCTTTGTTTCCTGACATTATACATTATTGAT
>JAUMHB010054974.1:0-15729 GCA_032359685.1 Pittosporum tobira
TTTTCAAGAGTTGTACTTTCTTGCACCCCAGAAGCAAAAAAAATATTCACTTTCTAAAGAGAGAATAAATGTAACCCTAGTGCATAAAATCTTTTGTGCATCAAACAAATTATAATTTATGTGAGCTCGTGATAGTTTTAAATTCTTATAATCTTTTGCTAATGATACAATGGTTGATGTGGTACTTAGTTTATCACGCTCTTGGGTCAGGGCCTTGACATTCTCTTTAAGTGTGTTAACTTCGGAAGGCATAAATGAGAAAGATTTTTGTAACATTTTTAGCTCTTATAGTTGATTTTGTAAATTTTGCTTTTCCAAAATAAATATTTCATTTTGTTAATTCAAATCTCCATTTAATAATCTCAATTCAATCTTTTCTTTTTCCAAAACTTTCTTTTGTTTATGAAAACGATTTGATTTAGTTTTAAATTTATCAAATTCTTTTTGTAAAATAACATTTCTTTCAAAAAGCAGGTTGTATTCCTCTTAAAGCTCATCAAATGTGTAAGACTCATTTTCATTTACATATTCTAAAGAAATATAATTATTTAAATAATAAAGTTAAGGTGGTACCTCATGACTTATAGTCAGGTAGTCCGTTGCAACAAGACATAGATTGACAATTTCGTCTTGCTTAGTCTCCTCTTCTCCTTCGCTAAGATCCCAATCGGTTTCGACTACAAGTCACTTGCCTCTATTTCTTCTTGGACAATCCCGTTTGAAGTGTTCGTGTTGGTGACATTCATAGCAAACTTCTTGATTGTCATTGTTGTTGTAACTTGCTCCATTGTTATGGTTGCTATTATTGTTGTTGAACTTAGATCTATTTCCATTTGGCTTATAGAATTTATGATTGCACATTATGACCGCTTGATTGAGCTTCTCTACGATTTTTGTTTCTATTTGTTTTGAAAAATTTCTTACCAAAATGCTTTGACTGATAGTCCAACACCTTTCGTAAATGTCTAACAAGGCGAGCAACTTCTCGTTCGGTCATGTTGCATGTCTAGTTCCTCGTCGGAATTCTCATCTTCATTGTTTAGGTCATTAGATTGAGCTTTGAGTGCTATAATCCTTTGTTTTGTGTCGGTTTCGGGTTCGTCAATGACATCATCATTGTCTAGGTTATATTTATACTAATTATATATAAAATATAAATACATAACAAAGAAGGAAAACACTCGTAAAAATGATTAATACTCAAGTAATCCCCTATTCGCTCTCTTCGTCAATTAAGGCAAGTTTTAAAACACTGATAGACAATACAATACCCTTATAAATTAATATAAAATAGTATAATTTTTGATGTGTTAAAATATAATTAATGGATGATACAATACATGTGATGAACCTGCTTTTACAAACAACCAACCAATACATTTTGTCATGTTAATCTGTGTAAATTTATTAATTTACATATTAATGCACATAGAATTATTGTTAATCCTATTAAAATATCTCCAACAAAGGGTGTTTAAGCAAAAAAGTAATTAATAGTGTTCTAATAATCATTTTGAAATATTATTATAATGAAAATAAAAATACATCGCGAGGGAATGAATCAGCTAGATAGTAGTGGAAATTGAATGGCGGTGTTGGCATTCGGTTGTGATGGATAGAATGGAGGCAGTTAGCGATGAGAGGGACAGAGAGGAAGAAAGAGTCAAAGCAGATGGATTAGGGGAGTTAATAGTATGCATATGGATTATTTCGGAAGCTAATGATATGATACTTTCGAGAAAATATTTAATGTAATCGTTATATCATATCATTTTATTGATATCGTGTTATCTTTTAATAAAACTATTCCATCTAATTAACATATTTTTTATCAACAAATGACTCGTTTAATTTCATTTAACCTTAGTTAATAAACACACAGTTAAATCAAATTTTCTAAAATCACTCTAATTGTAGAATTTAACTAGCTTTTCTTTTGCTATATATGAGCTCATGCTAGTACTTTAGGAGAAGAGCAACTATCTTGCTTATGAGTAAATATATAAAACAATAGTGATATTACGTCATCACTTTGAGGTGGTGTATGACTCATATTTAATCAATTTTCTCCCCCCTATGATTGGTCAAGAAAGGTCCCACAAATCTTTTATATATTTCTCTCTCTTAAACTATGTGAGTAATATGATATCACATCAACATGATAACGTAATATCACTATTGTATTGAATATTTAGTCATTGCATAGGAAGGAAGTATCTGGATTAACATTGATTTGGGAAATTAGACGCCAAATTGAAAATTCGGGAGACGGAGAGAGATTTTCAACAATTAAAGTGACTTTAGAAGATTTGATTTAGTCGTATTTTCTTTAAATGGGGTTAAATAAAGTTAAATGAGTCATTTGCTCATAAGGATTCTCTTAATTAGATGTAATAATTTTATTTCAGAACATTTTAAAACGTAATTATTAACTAAAATAAATTTTAAGGTAGAAAAAAATATATTGACTAGTTTTTTTTTTCAAATAAATTGAAAATACTTTTGTATTTAACCTATAATTTTTTTTTAAAAATATAATCAAAATAATTACTTTTAAGATAATTTATTTTTAAAAATAAATTATAAATTGCAAAATAAATTATTCTAAACAGTGCCTACGTCCATTCTACTACGCTTTTATTAAATAAAAAAAATAAAATTAAAGAAGTAAAAAGGAACTAAATTTGCTAGATGTTGAACCACCGACTTCTTTAGATTTCCTTTTTTTATTTATCCTTCAAGCGGGTGTTACTAATTTTTGATGTACGTTGGATATTTTTGACTTTAAAAGAATTTTAAACTCCGTATCTCCTATACTCCTTACATTTGAAAAGGTTATCTCCTTAAAATTCTTTGGGATTATTATTTGAATTTGGCTTGTACTACTTTGCTTCTAAAAGATAATTAAAAGCAATTAATTAATTTTGACTTTTTATAACTAATTGATGAAATTTTAAATATTAAAATTTGGATAATTTATTATATAATTAAAGATAAAAATACTGTAATGAAGAAAATTATTTATAATGTTTGTAATTGTGTTAATTAAATTTAATGAATTTATATTAATTTTAAAAAAATTTTACACATTGTTTTCAAAATTAGAAAATAATCTTTATTTTAAGATGGGTGGAGTATAATTTGTGTGTCTAAAATAATTTGAGTGCAACAATTATGAAAATTTTCATATTCTACTTCTTAATAGCTTTGAATTACTTTATTTATTTTACAGTCTTAGTGTTTCCTATTACCCTTTCTATCTCTTCCAAAATTTGAAAGACTTAAAAAAAAAAACAACTATTTTTAAAATTAGATGTCAATTATAATTTATATATATATGAAAATATTCTTAAAATAAAAATAAAATTTATTCTAATATATAAATTAAAAATATTATAATATCAATATAATAGTTATTTCTAGCGTTGGAACATAAAAAAAAAGGAAAAAAAAAAGAAAAGAAAAGAAAGAAGGCAAACATGATTTTATTTAATTGAACCGCGGCTCCTTCAAAGAAAACAAAAACTTAGATACATTTTATTTCCAGATGGGGCCACGTGTACGGATTCATCCACGCGTCCAAAATCCAACATATCCAGCACTTTGATCTACTTGAAGCAAGTTGCACCTGTACCCAGATACCAGATTTACCAGGAAAGGCGAATACTATGACTTGCACTCTACTTTAGAGGCAGCGAGTTTGAGGTTTTCAGAGAGAAAATAAGACTAAAAAATGACGGAAGTTGACAGTTCGACGGCGTCACCTACTGGCCTCTTCGTGGAAGTACATGGAGAAGACGAAGATCCCCACAAATCCTATCGCAATCCTAATGAAGAACAAGTAATCCCTTTGTACGCCGTTTTCCGCCGTTTGATTACCGAGATCTTCTTTCCGAATCAAGAAGCAAGCGCTAATGAATATTCTACGAATTTGTTCCACCGGATTAAAACCTCTGTCTCCAATAATCTTCCTCTGCTTCGCGAAGCTTTGCGAAACACTGGACACAACGTTCTTCTGTGGACTCGCCGCGGAAGCCCTCTCCGTGCCCTCATTGTTATTTCGGTAAGCGCAGCCTCATTCTCAAATTGTCAATTTGGTTGAATAGTTTTTGGTCGTTTCCTTGCGACTGTCGATTTGATGTGCAGTTTGTTATGTTTCTTGGATTTGAAAGGGGTGTCTGCTGTTAGTCGAATTAGATGCTTATTTTCATGTGGCTGTGATTATAGAAAAAAGTAAGCTTTTTGTAGGTTGACTAATCTATTGGATTTTGGAGTTTATAGTGGAAGATTTGATATTGTCTTGGACCAACACTAAAGAAGAATGGGCTAGTTGTAATCGAGTAATAGATATCAAATAACAGATCTGTACTTGGCCACTTGTTGGGGCTGCTAAAACCGGCAACTTTAACGAAGTCCGGGTTCAGTTGAGCTATCATTTCCAACATAGGTTGTATACCGATTCTGAAAGATGGTTAATTTCCTTAACGTCAGGGTACTGAAACCACTGATGATGGAACATGCTTTTTGGTTCAATAACCAAAGTGTATTATCTTAAGTGTTCAAAATTGGGAAATGCGGAGGAGAACAAAGGAAACAGAAAACTAAAATAATGTAAAATCAGAAAATACTATCTTAATATAAATCCAACTAACCGTATGCCCATAAAACTTAAGATCAGGAACGAAGCAAAATATAGTTAGAATGACGATTTAGAAAACTTCGGTATATTTTTAGATTTCATTTTCTTTTCCTCTTGCATCATTTTCCCTCAAGTTTTCCGAATTCCAAATGGAGCCTAAGAGTAGGGTTACTAGGAATTTCATTCTCTAGCCTCAGACTTGTTTCAGTATTGCCTTTTTCATGTTTGGCATATCAGCCCTGTTACTTATGGCATTAGTGAGATTGTTCCAGACCTTCTATCTGCTACAAGTGAGCTCTGATTATTAGTTTAGAAGGTTGACTGGTCATCCATAAATAGTTTCTGAAAAATGGCCCTTGCTAACTCACTTTAATTTGGGACCAGTTTATCTGTAACTAATGCTGAGGTTAGAAAATGGAGAAGACATACAGCCTGATGATGCTGTTGCAGTTATTTATCGTGATTTTTATCTAGGAAATAAATTGTGTCATGTTTAGGCTAATACTTTTGTGCTAGTTATACAGGGTGTATATGGTATCTGATGCACCTTCTACTTTATTAGCAGTTTTTTTCTTGGAACTTTATTTTGGTCTAAACAGTCCCAGACAGATATATATTGGACTTTTACTTCAGTCTCCAGTTGGTTCTTCCCAATATGGGGCCTGGCCTCTTAGTTTTCTTCTTAATAATTTTCCTGTAACCTTTCAAACTGCTGCAGGTTGGGACTATAACTCTTCTGGTGTTAACAGGATTCCTAGTCTTTACACTTTTCTTTCTGGTAGCAACTTTCAATGCTATTGTCATATCTCTCCTCGTATCTTTAGTAGCAGTGGGAGGCTTCTTGGCTCTTTTCTTTGCCTGTGTGACAGTTATTTATATTGGGGCATTATCGATAGCTTCTTTAGTCATATTCACTGCCACCATTTCAGCCATCATTGCTGCTCTTATTGTTACAGGTAAGACCTTCCCCATCCTTTCCGTTAATTCATTACTTGTCTACAGTTTTGTTTGATGACCAGTCAGTTGTTTCTTTTTTGATTTTCCATGTAGTTCGTTGTGTTGGTATTGTTTTTCGCACTTTCTTGTTGTTGAGGTTTGCTGACTCGGTCGTTCATTATGAGTTGGCCTAATATTTTCTTGAAATTTTCAATTGTGGAGCAGGTTGGATAGGATTTTTCTGTAGCATATGGTTGTTGACGAAGAAAAGTGTTGATATCACTAAGCATTCACTGAACATGACCGGTTCAGCAATTTCAGCCTACTCCTCTGCCTGGCATGCTAAACACAACCGTGAGCCACACAAAGTTAGTACAGATTGACATGTTGGTGTAGAAAGTTTTGAAAGCGTGTAAATGAACATGTTTGCCGATGATATTTGTACGTGTGGATTGATCTTTACGGGCCTTCGTGTTAATGCTTGCGCTGCATGTTTATGTTTATCATGTAAAAGCAGCAAATTGGTGCGCCTTTTTCACCTTGTATGACTGTTTGTACTGCCGTTTGTGGTTTTGTCTACTGGTCTTCGGATAATTTTTCTGTTCAATTCTTCTGCCTTCCCCATTGGGTGGCCCACCAGCGCCCATGCCTAATCGTTCGTTGGGTGTAGGTGAGTTGGAACAAGTCCGGTCCCATTATCACCGATTTCTCTTTGTGCTTAAGTCGTCAAAAGGCCGGAACACAAATGCGTGATAACCTTTTAGCAACACAACGCTTACGAAACATTAACCACCTGTTCATCTCCCCTGGTAAAGATGATTCAGGGAATGTTAATTGTTATTAGAGTTTATATAAAAAATATAAATAAGAAATTAAATATTAAATAATATAAAAATTAAGTTTTGTTAATATGATTTAAAAATTAGAGTATGTATGAGATCTTAACTTGCAGGTTAAGTAATTTATTTTTATTTTAATATAAAAATTAATTAATATTATTGTTATAAGGATAAAAATATTAATAATTTAAGTACTAGAATATAAAAATTATTTATATTAATATTTTCTAACATTTTCGGTTAAGGTAAAAATTTTATAATTATAATTTTTAATTTGTTACAACGAAAATAATACGAAGATTGGTATAAGATAAATTATGAAGATACTACGAAAATAAATCATAACACGAACATAATATGGAGATAAACCACGAACATAATATGGAGATAAACCACGCACACAATTTGAATAATACACACAATTTGAATAATACACTATTGTTGCGTTTAGTTTTAATTTTTAAAGGAAAAGAAATGCAATAAAATTTTATATTTAAATTAAGTAGTGATTAAAATGAAATGTGTTGTTAGTCTTACAAATTTTTATTGAAAATAAAGAGAATGAGAGGATAAAAATTGAGTACTTATTCATCTAAGATGAGGTGAATTTCATCAATTACATTTATTTTCTAATTTTTAACTTAAATTATATAATTAATTAATTATTTTATTTTAACCACTATTTATTTTTAATATAAAATTTTATTATATATTTTTTTTTGCAAAAAATAAAAACTAAAAGCAACATAATAAATTCAACTCATGACCACCATTCAAAACTTGAACAGAGACATAAATCCGTAATTTTGCAAATTGATGACTTCATCCCATGGCATAGTTCTACTTGCGTTAAATCTACGTACTCGAGTAGCATCTGCACCCCGCCTTTTTCCAAACATTTGCCCGCCACTAATAAAATTCACTAGTCTTGGATATGCATATTAAACTAAGATATTGGAATTTTAATTTCCACAATTGTTGAACATAAACTTTGATCAAATTTCAGATAGTGGTGACGTCCATGAATATGCATAACGGAAATATATATATATATATATATATATATATTAAGTTTAACTCTTCTACCATATTAGAGTTTATATAAATAATAAACATAATAAAAGATAAAATTATATTTTAAATAATATAAAAATAAAATTTTATTAATATTACTTAAAAACTAGGAAGAATATAGGAAGCATTATATAGACATACTTAGCTTATGAATCAAGTAACCTCCTCTTGTTCTAAGATAAAAATTAATTAATAATATTATTATAAATATTAGAATATTAATACCATAAATACTAGAATATAAATATTAATCATATTAATGTTCTCTAAATTGTTAAAAGAACCAAGAAAAATTTAAAGGAGTTACGTGTAATTCAGTAAATCTCTCATCTCTCATCTCTTTGCCTTTTGAATTTTGATAACATGATAATACTCCAGCACGAGCGGGCTTGGACCTTTGAAATGGACAAATTTATGGACAAATATGAGATAAAATTTTAGACATTTAATGTTTTTTCAAGCAAAAAGGGGGTGCATATTTTTAATATTTATAAATTAAAGTGTTTTTTTTGTGGCTATTCTTGATAAAGAATATCATATTAAAAATTAGGAATACCATATTAAAATTTTAAAATGAAAAGTAAAAACGTTTGGGAAGACAGAGCAAGAAGGTCTGGCCCTGCACGAGTGACCAGGAAGTTAATTGGGCATATCACGGGTGTGATTACGAGGCCTATCCTTCATAATTCATATACTACTATGATATTATCTCACAATTGATTTTTTAGGAATTTTAAGAAATATGTTGGATTATGAATTGTTAGTCTAAATTTTCTTTATATTATTATAATTTGGATAGTGAGATATTGTTGATTTTTCATGAAATTTAAGAGAGATGTTGAATTATGAATGGTTAGTCTAAGTTGTTGTGATATTATTATGGTGGAATAGTGTTAAAGTCGTGTGTCATAATATTGATATTATAATATTAGATGATAAAGTAATGTTAAAGTAGCGAGTGGTTGAAGTGATGAGTTATAATTAATAAAATAAGATAAAGTTAGACATTTGATTTTAACAAAATTTTCTAAAATGAAAACGTTACAACAATTATGAGATGGGTTAAAAAAGAAAGTGTTATAATTAATTTAGGACAAAGGGAATACTTGGTTTGATCAACAATTAAGGATTTGATTATACAATTTGTCAAAAATAAATAATTTAAATTATAAATGTCAATTAGTTATAATGATAAAACAATTTCTTACTATTTGTTGACATCAAAATAGTTACCCTCCCTTGCATTGGCTAAGGAACAAGCCTCATGCCCCTATCATCTCCTCTTCTTTCAGTGAAGCGAAGGAATTAATATTTAAAGTTTGGTTTGTTTTGGCTGCTTATCTATGTAGCACTTTCTCAATTTTATAGGAACGGGAAGTTGAAGAAAAGTTACCATCAAAGTCATTAGATATTTGTTGATGATATCAGATCTCGTAACTAATTGGCTTTGTTAGATAAATTCCTCTTAACTTGTTAGTCAATAAGCAGCACCATTCACATTTCAACACTTGTCCTAGTGAATCTTGGCAAGTCTCTCTGGTGGTTAGGTTAAGTGCATATTATGTCGACACTAAATTCAATTATATATTGTTATTGTCCCCTACTCACTACGAGAGTGTTAGAGAAAGAACAAACTCAATGTTTTTGCAAAGGGTATTTTGACATTTCGCATTGTGCTTTAGCGAAGTACTTTTAGTAAGGTAAAATATTTTTTAGAAAAAAATAAAATTATATTTTCGCACCTTATTAGGTGTTACAACATTCGCAATGATCAAATTTTTTTTGCTTTAAACCATTGTAAGCGCACCTAAATTGAGGAACAATTAGACAAGAAAACTAGCATGAACGTGACACCTTCAAATCTGGGTATTCACACCCTGACTTTGGTAGTCAATTTATTGATAATTTCACAACTTATAAATACACAAAACTTTATTATAAAGTACACAAGATCATAATAAGGTACATTATATTATGCTAGAAATATTATAAATGACACTCTTCACAAATTATTATCCTTATTGCAGATAGTACGCAGCGGAAACATGTAAGTAACTAGACATCTAGTTCATTCTCCCTAATAACCCCGCTATCAATTATTTGCAAATGAAAGGAATATGAGACAAAAGAGTGAGCTCAGATAGTTCAATAAGAAATACCATAACTAAAGAAACAAAAAAAAATTATCCTTAGCCTTATAAGTCAACAAATTGAGTGCGAATGAGAATATAGATATATGAAATACTGTCAAATGTGCATGAGAAAGGTAAGCACAAAATAAAGCAGTTATGTATGTCTAAATTCTTCAGTCTTTAAATTATTATCAGGATATCATTACTGGACATGCCAACATAGTATCTTGTTTTTTTTATCATTACTGGTCATGCTTTTTAAAAATAACAATGAAATATCAATCTCAGTACTTTATGAAAAACCAAAATTTTATTTCATACTTTATGCAAAATTGAAAGATTCTTCCAAAATTTCAATTCTTCCCCGGGAAGCTTCCTAAACCAAGCGTCTCTTATACTCCAACCCACGTGAATCATATTACATAACTATTTTATATAAATTTTAATTGTAACAATTTCCACCACTCAATCTTTATCAAAATTTTCACACTTACTCAGATAAATATTATTTTCAACTGTTTGTTAATTAAATTATTCTACTTATTCGAAATTAGCCACTTATTATTTAAAGTTCATAGCTACTAGTATAACATATTCCAATCTTTCTTACTAATAATTCTTCAAACATTTCATAAGTATCATATACAGTAAATTCAAAAATTCTTCCACTGACTCTTGAAATCATTTCTTATATGACAACTATACTATAACACAATTATCTTTATATATCCAACAATATCACACTCTAAACATTATTAGTATATTTGATAATTGTTTATAATACTGTTGCAAATATTTAAAACTATTGACATTTACTGTAGAAAATTATTTATTAGATAAATCAACATCAAGTATGTGTGTGTGTGTGTGTGTGTGTGTGTGTATATATATATACACACACACTATTACTCATATTACTGTTGCAATTTTTGTTGGAGTAATAGTATAGTAGAAAGTGACATGCCAATTGACTATTTGAGTTTCACGGTGGCTCAAATATCGTGCTACAAATATTACTAGGGTCCACATGTATTCTGTTGTGGGGTCCACTAATACTTTGTCGTTGTGCGACGCACTGTACGAGAATAAATATTCTTTATCGTCAATGTTAACATTCTTTTTGTAGAAAAATAATATTTGTATTTAGCACCATATAGTTTATTTTATCCCAAAAATATCATACTATTTAAGATAAATAAATTTAATAACATATTGAAAATATTGGATTCTTACAACAAATCTAACACATGAACATTTTCGCACGTAAAGTGTTTGATTTCATCATAAAGAAACATCAACAATATTTTACAAAGTAGACAGACAATACACAAAATTTACAGCGTAAAACCTAACCTTTTTATTACCGTCAAATACCAAACAAACTCAATCTTTGGATACAAACTTTCCAAACCTTTGCCATGAATTTGCATTTGCTTAAATTCCACCTTAAGGCCAAAATTTATAATATCTAAGGTGATTGATAACCCCAACCACCAAGGACAATTTTTTACAAGAATTATAATGAAATACTGACAACATAATTTACAAGAATAGTTGTGGAACTGCTCCTAGATTCAGTTTCAAACAAGCAACTACCATTAATTGTCGTCTGGACTATCTACCAATAGTTTTATGCATATTTGATTGTATCAATGACTAAATATGTACAATTAATCTTCCAGTAACTTGGCTTATGCTATGTTGCACCCTGCCAATGAACTTATTCCTGTCGAGCCAATATGCCAAACAAATCATCATATGCCAAAGCCTTCATTTGTCGTGCTACATATATAAGCCCTTGGTTTGCTGCACCGTGTTTTTCTCACGACATACTATATAACGTGTCAGGACTATCACCCATGCCACCCTCATCAAGTCTGCTTTCGAGACTTGATACGACAAGCCATCTACACTTTTGCTTTACCAATTGCCATTGGCACACAAACAATGCTTTAGACTTCTTAACACCTTACACCGTGCCAAGGGCTGCCCTCAAACCATCCATTAATTCCATTGTCCTATCAGTCTTTGATCATCTATGGAGAGTATTAAAATTTCTTAGCCCACATAGCACGTTTGGGGATAAGACTTGCTTGCTAACCTACTCACATATCATTTTCATGTCCTTGCTGGTTAATTTATCTCGGGCTAAAGACATGTCACTCTTTATTGTAGCACGTACGAAAAAACCTAAAGAATCAAGAATAGATATTAGATATGTTTGAGGAGTCATAATCGAGTTTTTTTTCTCCAATCTTATTTCCTTCAACCATTGTTGAACTTCAGCGTGCTATAGCATGGTCCATCGCCTAGCCATGCCACCAAACATCTTAGCGTGCTAAACATCATCTTTTGGCATGTTAAATTAACATGCCATTGGAGTTAACATCATCATATGTTTTTGCCTTGATTCCTTATGTCAAAGGCATATTTTATATCAAGTCACAAGTTTAGATTGAACCACGTCATTGTGCACCATAATAAGGAACTTACATGGGCAATTGGCATAAAAGACTTTCGAGGGTCTTACAGCAGGTATACCATAGTACTACTATGTAAGAATCTAATAATTTTAATATTTTATAAAATTTATTTATCTTAAACAGTATAATGTTAGTAGAGATAAAATAAACTACAAGGTCCTAAGTGTAAATATTTTTGACAAATAAATGTCAACGTTGACTTTAGGGAATATTTATTCCCAATTGATGTGTCCCATAGCCGACAGAGTATTAGTGGATCCCACAACAAAGTATTTGTGGAACCCATAATAAAAAATGTGTTGACTCCCCCCCACAAGAGAATAATTGTCAGAGAATTATTGAGCCAACATGTTACTATCTAATATACTATTACCTGACAATAATTGCAACAATAATATTAGTAATATATAGACTTTTTGTTGATAAATAATTACTATGATCAGTATCAATAGTATTAAAGAAATAGTTGTAGTACCACTAATATTTAGTGTATGACACTAGATATATGAAGATAAATGAGTTATAACATATATGTCAGATAAAAAATAATTTAAAGAGTCAGTAGAAAAATTATTAGTTTTACTGAAATAGATATTTATGAATAATTAGATGAATGACTAGAAGGAGAGTTTGAAAGTTATATTGGTAGGGCTTGTATTATGAATGACTAATTTCGGATATGTAGATGGAAGTAATATTTATCTGAGTAAATGTGAAAATTTTGATAAAGATTGAGTAGTGGGTTGAAGTATAAAATAGTTATGTGATAGGATTCATGTGGGTTGGAGTATAAAAGATGTTTGGTAAATAAAGATTCTCGAGTAAGAATTGAAATTGTCGAGAGAAGTTTTGAAGTTGCATAAAGTATGAAATAAAATTTTGGTATTTTATTATTATTTTTCAAAAAACATGAGATAAAGTTTTGGTTTTATTATTATTTTTCAAAAAATATGAAATAAAATTTAGGTGTTTTATTATTATTTTTCAAAATGCATGAGATGAAGTTTTGTTTTTATAAATAATTTTCAAAAAGGTATGTTGGAATTATTGTATGAATTATTTACTTGGGAAAGATTCTTGGAGAAGGTTGACAAAATTTTTAGTATAAATTGATGACATTGGAAGAAAAAATTTTCACATCTTGCTCCATTCTTTTTATGATATATTGAGTGCTTTCTTGGTATTATAAAATTCTTGTGAGTAATTCTAGAGCGTTACTATAGTTATTTTTGCAAGAGAATTCAAGTGGTAATATAAGTAACTTTTAGGTAATACTTATTTTTATTTTTTTTATCTTTGACGAAATAATTTTAAACCTATATTATACACTACATATAAAACTTACAAATTATATTTACAAAATCATATTTTATACAAGAAGTCTTCTTTACAAGATTTATGTAAAACTTCCACTTTTATGCTTCTGCAAATAATTTTCAAGTTATTATAAATTTTTAAATAAAGTTATTTTAATATGATTCTTAAATCATACAAAATTATTTTATATTATAAATTAGTATTTGACAGACTTGTGAAACTATGGTCAAAATATATACTTAAATATATTTTCATCATTGATTATATTATAATATGAAAATTGATTTATAGGTCAACTACTCCTAGGAACACATAACTTTACAAAATACACGTTAAGGTAAGGAATATCATTCTTTTGCTTTTACTGAAAGAAATATCTTTTGACCTTTACGTTCTACTATCATTTCCTCTTAAATAAATTCTTTTGACAGGAAACACCTTATTCAGCTTTGAAACTCTTGAGATTGAATATTATATTTGACCTTGAACATATGTTGACAATTTGATTGTTAAACAATTATTGTTACTCTTTGAGTAACAATAATTTCTAAATTTCTTGATTTTTAACTTGTTGATATTTCGTTATAGAAGTTGAAAGTCACATCTTAATTATTTATGTGATAATCGGATTCAGATTTGATTATAAGTGCATTAACTTGAGTGGCAAAAGCAAATATATGTTATATTATTATCATGTGTGGCAGAATTACTAAATTATGATTGTTTTTGGTCGTGGCAATGACATATGATATTAACGACATTTACCTGTGTGGTAAAGTCACGTATGCTGGTGTGACGCCTCCAATTTTCTACTACCGAATCTACGTGGAAAACTGACCATCAGATATCATCTTAGCGTACTTGAGTAGTCAACATTTTGACAACTCGTCCTGTTATATCTTACAAGAATCTCACATACGAATATACATACAACAGAAGCGATAGTATCAGAATAATAATATTCATTACAATAACATGGGTCTAGTACAAAACAAAAGCGTACAACTTAAACGATTGAAAACATACTAGTTAGACAAATCCAAACTCCCTAGTAATGCTCTAATTTTTCCTTTCCTTTGGAAAATTCGCCTCGCTTCCTAACCTCTGGAAGGTTTACAAAACATAACAAGAAATGAGCGATAGAGCTCAGCAAGTAAACTATTCATATTTTTGAATTTAAAACAACGCTCCTTCCAATCAAAAAGTCAAAATAATAGTTTTGAGTAATAAACAGTTTATTTGAAATCCATGAGTTTGAACAATAAATTTTCATAATACATGCATGATTTGCGAAGTAAAGTGATATCATGCAAAACAACAATTTAACAGTTGAATAATTGAACACCAATTCATTTCATTTGGCATTTATGCCCGACACTTATGTCATAAAGTCATCCTCGACACAAAGTCAAGTTTAACTCAACTCGTGCCTGTATACGTCACAGCTATAGGAATTAATCATGTAGGGTTCCGACACACATGTTTTTAGCTATGTTCAAAATTCGAGATTGAATAACTCATATGGTTCACAATGGTGTTTCAAACAATCATGGCATGTCATACACGAATGATATGTATGAACATTTTAAATAAGTATATTGATCATGCTTGCATATTCAATAATGTATAAGCATTCAACTCATACAATCATGACAATCATGTATAACGAATGCAGGATTATACGTATGAAGCTGAAGTAATTAAACATTTATAAGCAAAAAATTAACTTCTACAAGTAGGAAATAATTTCACTTGCCTTAGTGTAACTTCCTAGCATTCCTTGAAAATCACTTGCCTATTTGTACGCTCCCCTCGTCCTATCTTGTCGGTTCCTAAATCAATAACGACCTAATGTCAATAACTTCGTCTTAATATCAATCGCTCACCCTCAATTTAAAACTAAGTAGCTTGAATTTCCTAATTGAATTGACATTAAATGCACACCAAAATTTAAAGGGCAAAATCGTCATTAATTGGATGACTCGTCATTTGATTAACCACATGCAATTATTCCTTGTATTTATCCCAGGGTATTTTCAAAACCCTAAAATACATCATCGAATTAATTTGTTCATTAGATGATGAATGTAAATAATATATAATTTAGATTTGGTGGAAATTCCCAATTCGGTGGCATAGTTTGTAAATGAAAAGGTTGGTGGCATGGAGTAGGGACATTTTTGTAATTTTCCAACCAAGGGGTAGTTTGGTACTTTGATTGTAGAAAGGTATTTTGGTAATTTGGACTTGAAGGGTAGTTGATAACTTAACCATCCAAGGGTATTTTGGTAATTTAGCTAACCAGTAGT
>JAUMHB010054985.1:0-15729 GCA_032359685.1 Pittosporum tobira
TCATTTATATTGTAATATTTTATTTTTTTATGGAATTTAAAAAATTTATTTGATGTTATAATTTTAAAAGAAGAATAATGATTGAAGTAGTAATATTATAATTTTAAAAACGAGAATAATGATTGAAGTGGTGGAGTATAATATTGATATTATAATTTTAAATAAATGAATAATGATTGAAGTGGTGAGTCATATTTAATAAAGTAAGACTAATTTAAATAATTTATATTATTATACTTTTCAAACTGAAAAGTTGCAATTTTTATGAAACGTTTAAAAAAAACAAATGTTATACTTTTTATAAAACGGATGAAGTATATGTAGGATTTAGGATTTAAACGGTTTTAGTTGAATATTAATCAATGTTAGAACCAATAGGTGTTCCGTGGAGTGCTATATTAGTCCTTGTATTTTCATTGAAATAAATAGTTATAGTTAGATATTCAAATAATTTAAATGTCAGACAACCGCTTAAAATTTAAAATTTAATCAGTTATTAATTGAAAATGGATGAAATTTTTTGTAACAATGTTTTCAATGAGCCACTTTTGGCTAATTCTCACTTTTGTATTTATTTACTTTGTTTTATTTTCTTTGCTTATTCCTACCTTTGTTCTTCCAATCATGTTCGGTCACATGGAAAACTCACACTGCCCTACCTGAAATAATTTTGAAGGAGAGAATTTGAACAGGTGGGTGGAGCTTAGAACTTTGATATTGTAAATTCCCCGTTGTTTATTTTAGTTTTACTTGATTTAAACATAATTGTTCAGGCTAGGTGGAATTGACTGATAGTAAAAGGCAAGTCTCTAAAAATAGGAGAGTGACTTTTACAAATTATAAGACATGTTTAAATTTATGCAATTTTAATTTTATTTAAAAAGAGCATAAAATTTATGCAATTCATAAATTTTATAAAAAGAAAAATTGCTTCGATAAAAAGGACCTCTAATAAAACATTCAACAAATGAACGACAATCACATTAAGCACGAGCTTGTGAGATTTACTAGAATGGTTTGATTGAAATAAAGTATTTATATCAAGAGGCACATAATTGTGCATGACATCAAAGTCCAATGGCAGCTTAAAAGTAGACAGACTCGATGGAGATGGAGTCGAAAATACTTAAATATAAATAATGTTTTGGTTTATTTGAATAATTAGATCCTTCCAAATGAGATAAAGAGTCCATATATTAAATAAGACGGAGCATGTTGCACTGGGTCAGGAAGATCTCAGGCAGGATCTCTGGACTTAAAAAAAGTTCATATGGATGCATATGAAATATTCCAACATTAACTTTGGCATTTCTTTCCTCATCTCTGCAGTCATATATATATATATATGAATGACTCCTCATCACCTATTCTATACCTTCTTCATAATTGTGTAATGTATATCATATACCTAATTTTAAACTTTAACTTTGTTTCAATAGGCGAAACGGAACAATTAGGATTGCACATTGTTAGGAACTTATGAGACATTGAGGTCTTGTCTATGTTAAAGCCAAAGACTTTTCGGTGATTTTTTTGTTTTACTAACTACAAATGAAGAACTTTTCAAATTAAGCTGATTTGGAAGAATCCCACCTAAACCAAAATATATGACTTTCAGAGTCACTCGGGATAATATTTAGCGACGTTATTTGACTTATTTTATTTTATTTTCTTGTTAAATAATATCGTTTTACTATATTTTTACATGCATATTTAAATCGTATTTTATCTATATTTCACTTAATTTTAATTTCTTTTCGGTTGTATATTTTCGCCGCCGGATCTGGTAATTGTATTGCTTGTCCTGTTTTTATTGGATGTGCCGTTTAATTATGCCTGCAGATCGATGATGATCCTTAATTTGGATTTTGGAGATGACTGTGAATGCTGATATATAAAAACATGGGATTTGGTCAATGAAATTGAAATTGGTTAATTCCTTTGTCAAGCTTATCGAACAATATTTGCACGTATGGATGACCTTAAATATCCAACAATATAACTATCTGCTACATTGATATAACATTTTTTTATTAATTTGAGAAATAAATTGGTAGTTCTTCTATGTATGGGTGAAATTTATTGTTGGCAATTTTTCTTTTATCTTTCTAAAAAATTTATGGACTTTATTTAATTTGTACCAAAGGCCTAAAATATTGAATCGTGTAATATAGTGTATATTAATTCTTGTTTTGAATGTTAGCCAGATTTGTGAGTGCTAGAATTAAAGAGCATGTGGCTCCATGAGGCATAATTGCACAGAAAGACTGTCCCAATGAACTCAAACCTCTTATGTAGGCACTATTCATTGACAAGAAAATTAAATTCTGAGAAACAGGAAATTTATTTCCCACCTTTTTCCTCAGGTTGTTTCCTACCCCATTGGCAACTAAACATAGATGAAAAAGAAACGAAACAAGATCATTTTTTTGTTAGATCCAATTCCTTTTGCTTTGACAATAGCAGTAACAGCAGCAGCTGTGTGATGGATTCTGCTTCATCTCATCCCCACCTTCCTCCTTTCAAACCACCTGTTAGGAGACAAATCCAAATATTAACATGACAATTTAATTAATTAATATTACAAGAGTAGAAAGCAAAAACAATCACTTAACTGGTCTTGTTGCAATTTTGGTCCGGAGACAGGAGACGGGAAGAAACCATAATTTTCCTGGAATCTTGATTTTCCCTGAAAGAACTCACTTTGTGTTAGAGCATATATATATATATACCAAGTCAGGATAAAGGAGGAAGGTCTGGCGTTTTGGGGTCGTTTATAAAAAACTAGTCATTTTCAAGAAAATAAATCGTAAGAATCAATAGATAAAAGCGAAGTAAATACAAGCTAAAACTCGGGGAAGATATGAGCTAAATGCCTGAAAATGAGTTGTAGAATGACCCTGTGAAAAATCTATCACATTCTCCAGGGAATCTTGGTTGTTGGTGAGTGTTAAATTGTTCTGGTAAATAACAATAAAAGCATGGTTAATTAGTACGTTGACAATCAGAATATAGGGCATGTTTAAGTACGCCAGCTCATTAATAACTGGGTACTTACGCTGTTGAAATTGAAGATAGGAGAGCTGGCAGTGTCATCAAGAACAGAAGGCTGTTGTTCTTGAACTTTTCGACGCCGGTGCTGCTGCTCTTTATTTTTCTTCATTTTGCCAGAGTTATAATTAGGCAATGTGGGATTAGCAGGTGCATGATAGAACAACCCAGCATCGTCTTCCTCGTCGTGAAGATGTGGTGGGCCCGACGACGCATCAGAAACCATGGACAAGTCCTCTTCTTCATCTTCATCTTCTTCATTTTTGGCTTTCTTTTCATTGGACATGAAATAATCACTGTGAGAAGGATATGGAGAACAAAATGAGTCATGGTCCAAGTACGAAGTCCAACCCGACTCAAATCCGCTACTGCTTTCTGCATCCAACAGAGTATTCATGGTTTCTTTAAGTGAAAATTTCGAAAAGGAGTTTTGTTCTATGGATTGGTAAGAGAGTTGTGGGGTGTTTATATAATTATGTAAGAGAAGGATAGAAGAGAGAACAGAGGGAGGAAAAGAACAAAAGAGAATCAGAGTAAAATCCTAGACTTGTTTTGTCCGGACTCGGGTAGTCATGCGGGTCTGTATCCGAATGAATCAAAAACGGCCAGTTGGATGGTTCTTGTGGAAGTGTCACCTGTATATAAGCAGGTTAGTTCTAGAGAGAGAGAAAGTGAGAGAGAGATATATATAGAGGGACTGAGGGAGGGAGGGAGGGAGCCAAGGCCTATGGCTTCACATGCTGGACAGCTATACACCATGTACGCTCTTAACAGAACCGGGTACACGTCAATCTTCCGTTCCTCAGTATTTGGACACCTATTCCCCCATTAGCACACACACACACACACACACACACACACATATATATATTACATAGTTTTTATTAAGATATTATCTCACACAAATTAATTTTAAATTTAACGTCTTAACATGATGTCAATGTTAGAATATTTTTTTACTTTAATATGGTCCAAATTAAAAGAAAATAATATAATAAATTTACATGCTATAATTTTAATTATAGTTACGGTTTGATGTCATCTCGTAGTAGGAGATTTCGGAGCCATATCCAAATGTGATAGGTTAACTATGAAAAAATCTTACAATATATTAAAGGTGCGTATGCAGTTGATTAATTGTGTAATTAAAAAAAATTATAAAATACAAAAAGTGTATCAAAATATTGTATCTTCCTAATTAATTTTAAATTGGACATTTTAATAATTTATTGAAATTACAAGATGTGTGCACCATGTTTAAAATTGAGGACTCGATGCCAATAATGGATTGTTCTCTCTCTCTCTCTCTATACTTTATAATCATGTCTTTTTCCCGCCAAAGTTCTCACATGGTATGTAAGAGTTGTACAGAAGTACGGTCCTATTGGAATTCTTTCCATCCCGTAGTTTCTGCTTTACACGTGGAGGGAAAGTAACAAGGTGAATGATAAATGTATTCGGTATGATTGACAAAATTTGCTCAATTTGGATATATATATATATATATATATATATATATATATATATTTTGTTTTAAAATAAATGATATAAGTATATTTATCAATAAAAATATTTGATATATATTAATTTTTTTTATAGAGATACTCAAATTTTGTGTTTCTCATAAAAAATAATTTTTCTTAATTTATAAAATTTAAGTTTTTTAGTTATTTTTTTTTTTGAGACGGAGGAAGGATTTACCGTGAGTTCAAACAGTGAGAAATAAATCACATTTGTTGAGATGTTGTACCATGTCAAGAATTTCAAGCATTTGTTACCTCTGTAGTGCATATTCATGTTTTTGGTTTTTTATTTTTATTTTTTTATGTCTTTGATTTGATGATTCCGGAAAAAGGAAAACATTTCAGCTTCTTTTTACTGGTGAGTAGCCAGAAATCATCTAGTTTGAGTTGTCAAACTAGAAAATACAACGGTCTCCTACGTACTAGTTACTGTATCCAAAATTAAGGGGAATTGGGGACGGCTATCCTTTTTGAGCCTCAAATTCTTTTCAATTAGCACAACTTATTTTTTTATTTTTTTTTTTTGGGTTTAAAATTTCATTAACATACTACGTATTGAGGAAAGTGTTTTCAAAATAATTTTTTGTTTATATTTATGATGAAACGATAAATAATAAAAATTATTATATTTTATAATATTAAAATAAGCACCTATATTTAATTTTAGTACGTATCACAAATATATAATATTTCTAATTTTGGAATAAATGTAGTAACATTTTAGTTATTACGTTTTATTTCAAACAAAAAACATTATATATATATATATATAAGGAAATTATTATTCGTACATCGAATGTTTAGTGATTGGATGATCATAGACCATACTTATGGAAACACCACAATAGTAACACTAATCTTAAATATAGCAAAACTATGTTTATTTTGTTCCTTAAACCTGCTCAAAATTATAAATTTTGCTGTTAAAAAAATAATTAGGGTTTTTCGAACTAAAGAGTCAATAATTATGTGGTGTGTTATAGATTATTGTTGTTGGTCTTATCTTGGAGGGTGGAAGCTGCTGAGAAAGTCTGGCATGAATGCACTATGCGTATGTACGTATATACTAGCTAGCACTGGAGCTGGCAGACTTTTCTGGGAGCTTGGAGTGTCACTCTTACTGCAGTTGACTGTGTTTTTATGAATTCACATGCTCTTCTTTCACTCCTCACTGTGTGAATATATGCATTATATATACATAAAATAAATATGAATAAATACACGCACTCACACACACATGTTCGCACGTGTGCATATGCATATATTAATGGGAGCTTCCTTCCACATATTTACACACATGTACGCACGTGAGCACAAACTTCAATTTAATTTGCTTTTCTTGAACTTAGTTTAACACTGCACTTGCAAATTGTGGTCATTAGCTGAGTACTTGTTTCAAAGTTGACGTCTAGTTTATTCCTTATTGCATGTAAAATTATCTACTTAATTATTCTTATTCTGAGGATAACTAGTGTTTAGGACTTTAAGCACCTTAGTCATTAGGAATGTACACGTGTGTCAGTGTGCGTGTTTGTAGTGGGATAATTATTATAAATTCAGGATCAGAATTACGAATTAATAATGAAACCATGGTTGAAATATCAAATGGAAAAACATCACACACATGCAGATTCTTGGATAGTAGTGAGCAAACACACACACACACACATGCACACGCTAATCTAAATTTTTTTTTGAATGCCACCATGAGAGGAATACTTGATTAATCCACTGATAATTAATTAAGTTACGAACATGATCACCATAATTATCTTTACTGCTAATCTGCTATAACACCCTAAAGGACACTGTACATCCGTATGAAGGGTTTTAGTTTCTCCATGCATCTCAGTCAAAGATTAAAAGTTCCATTCCATGTGCCCTTTCCTCCTCTTGGATCGCTACTCTCTCATTATTATTATTATTAGTAGCCAAATAGGAAGTTAACTCACTGGGCCACCTCAAACTATTGCCTTCGAATATGGTAATAAGGGTTTGGATTTTCCTACACACACACACACGCACACACACACACAAACAAACAAATTAGTAATAGATTTAATTCGATCAGAGGCATTGACGGGTGAATACATATTAATATGTATACAATACATTTGATCTCAGATTGAAGGGTGAATTAATATGTGTGTGTGCGCGCGCATGTGCATAAATATATGCACAGACAGATATAAATTTTTTACCAAATACTTTCCTACTCACTTTGAATCAAGCTACAAATATATTACATAGAACGTCTCAATGCCACGATATATTCAAAGGAGTTTTTCGCACATTTTTAATATGTTTTTTTTTCTCTGTTCTATATATTCGATACATTTGATACAAGATAAGTTTGTGACTGGAGAGTACATCTTAATAATCTAATATTAATCAAAGTTGTAATTCAATTAAAAATTGTAGTTCTTGAATGAGAAATCAAAAATAGTTTAGAACATCTCGACTATTAGGTATTGTTCATTAAATGATCATAGTATCAAGTACTTCTCGACACACATTTTTATGTTTCAAGACCGAAGAAAATGGAGCTCAGCGAGAAGAAGATTGTACGGTGAGATAAACAAAGAAGTCAATCTCTTTCAAATACATATATGGACTATGGCAATAATGTATTTGGACTTTCATCTCAATCCGAATGAATCATGAAGTAAGGGAATGTTTTATTGTATTAAATGATAAGATCTGAATGATGAATACATATTTGAATTGTTCTGGATTTATAAGAAATATTTATGAATACGAAATATTAAATTATTAAGATTGTTTGATAATTATACATATCAAGATATTTGAATACATATAACTTTATTTTCAACTATTTGAATAGTATAATTAAAAATTGGTATAAATAAGAGCCAATAACAATTGGCTATATTAAACTCCCTCCGTTACACAAATTTTATTTATTTATTTATTTATTTATTTGTGTGTGTGTACATAAATAATAGATATTTTAAATAAAAAATTAATGTTAATATGTTTATTTTTATTATTATTATTAATACATTTATGAATATTGTAAAGTACTTAAAAAGTACTACTAGTTATAACATTTATTTTTTTAAAAGGAAATTTAAATGAAATTATATTAATTTAATTTAATTTTGCAATTAAAATTTTAAAGTCAAAATATATCTGTTTTTGCAGTACGAAGGGAGTATCATTTAGCCAATAAAAACTAATTAAAATATTTTTTTTCCAGATCAAAAGATAATTAAAGTGTTTAAATTATAAATGCATTTATATTAGCTGAAAAAAGATGATATATTTATGTTATTTGTGAGTAATATATAAATAAATATAATTAGGAGCACTTTTTAAATGCTTTACCATGTCCGTCGTTATATTGATAATTAAAAATTTAAAGCTAATACCAATATCTTGAGGTTTTAAAAATAATAAATTATATAATTACATATTTTTAATCCAGAACTTGTAAAATTTAAATGTTGAAACAATAAATAATAATAAAAAAATCCAAATAAATGGTTAGTTCGCTAACATAAAAATATGTGCCTCTATTATCTGTGTTCTGTATACACATACGTATTTGACACTTGTCAAAATTCTAGCCGTGATATACATTAGTCACTCGTGGTTGAAGAAGTAATGAAATTGTTACTTTTTTTTTATCCATCTGTCTTAACGAAACAGACTTTCCTCTAACAATTAAGACCCCCACTAAAATAAAACAAATAGCCCCTAAAATCTTTGTCGTTTTATAATCTCCTGCACCCTACCGTTCCAAGACTTGGTAAAATGTGTCCGGGCCTACGGTTTGTCCCATTTACTCATTATTATTATTATTATTATTAATTTTTTTATAATTAATTTAAAATAAATCGGCTCGATTTACTCATTAATTTTTTATAATAATATGAATTGGGCTCGCCGGTTTGCCAAATCTGGCATTAATAGTCGATTTTGAACATGTCAAGAACAGAGTACTTGAAAAATATCAATGGTGGTACGTATTATCTTTTAATACTAAAATAACTAAATTCTATAATAATAATAATAATAATAATAATAATAATAATAATAATAATAATATCAACGTGATCATATAAATATTGTACCACTACCACTAGTTTATGAAAACTGAGAGCTAAAACGAACACATAAAGGCTTCACCCAAACTAATTAAAAAGAAAAGGACTAACTAATTGTTTAATCCAGAATCCAAGGCGACGTGCAGAAACTAACCTAGCAAAAGCGGAGCTGGGGAATATTTTGCTTCGTTTGTGCAATGGAAACCTTATGTTTATAATCACAAAATAAAAAATTAAAAAATATATATAATTGTAATATCTCAATTCTCACATAAACCATATCATAATTAAGATATTCGATATACATATAAAGACCTAGTCAACAATTCAGAAAGAGTTCTACGCCAAATTATTCAAATTCCCCGTAGAATGTGAGCAACGTGTGAGATTTCATGTACTTATAGCTTTACAACAAAATGTATGGAACAGTTAGTGTGCTCGACAATACATACAATGGCAAAATATACTCACTCGAGCAAGCGTTTGTGCTTGCACCAGGCAATTGCAATCACATATAAGAAGATGCTCCCAGTGGCACTCCCGCCGATAGTCCAAAGGAAATTTTCCATACCATTTTCTTCATCATTAAACAGTTCAATGGTGATATTCATACCGAAAAGACCGGCCACCACCACGAATGCACTCACCACCAGGGTAGCTGTAGTTAACATAACCCCCATTTGCAGGAGATGGTTTTGTTTGTCATCCAGCATTATGTTGATGTAATCTTCTGTGTCGTCCACATACTCCCTCAGCTTTTTCCCAACAACAAAAACAAACAATACAGAAAATGTCAACAAAATATCTGGTGAAAAGTCGAACAAGTTTCCAAATTTGGATTTTCATGTAATGCTGGACTTATGGTAGATATCTATAATATACTCCATCTCACAAAAATAGTACTATTTGAAAATTTTGCAAAAATTAAGGATATATTTTCCTTCAATATTTATCCCCATACATAATGAGCAATTTTGGGACTCTTTTGTGAAACAAAGGGATTAACAAAATCAGGCAGGAAGTTGTTCAACGTACTGTAGATAGTTTATTTAGTGTACCATCAATCTGAACAAAGTAGGCCTCCAGAAGCATTTCAAGCTCCTCCACATCAAGGTGTTTACTAATAGCACTGCGGGTGGTACTGGTACGGGTCCCATGGCTGTCTCTGCCAAGTATATTAGCAGCACCAAATATATGATCCTGGTGATTGTTAGTATGTTGAACCTCCTCGCCTTCATAAACCTTGGAACCACCATTACCTTCAGCCAATATTTCATCAGGAATCCTGATATATTAAAAAGGCAATTTGTACTTAACAAGGCGTGAAAGAAAATACCAGCAGAAAAAAAGAGAAAAAGATTTCAAAAAACAGAGAACAGAAAGCATCTCTGCTAAAAAAGCGAGAATAATTTGTTTTACATGCCTTTCATCAACCTCTGACTGAAGAACTTCATCATCCACACCATCTTGCTCATCTACAGAGGAAACAGCTGAGTTTTCAAGATGTTGCATCATTTTGTCAGTGAGATACATCTCAGCCATATCTTCATCATCATCTAGCAATTGCTCTAATTCATCCCTTACCTGATAACGAATACATATGCACAACAATCAGAGAAAATAATTAAGGAAAATTTCCAAAATAGATGAATTGCAACAAAATCAAAATTACTGTCTCAATATAAACTATAAAGCATATTACAAATAAGTGAATTACTGTAACATTGAAGTTAATCAAGTACCGACAAGGAGTTATAGAATAGGGTCACAGAAACAGGGAAAAAATAGGTTTGAATTACGTTAAGCTATTTATATAAGGGATCCACGGGGAACCTTCCTCAAGTGCAAGGGAAGTTAGATGTGCCCAAAACAAGTAATTTTTTAAGTTAGCACTGTAATAATAATTCTCAGAAAATAGCTAGAGACACTTGATATAATATGAAAATCTAAAATAGAAAAACTTTACAAGATATAGTCATTGATACTTCATGTGTGAGACATGATCAAATGTCTATACTCCCTCACTCTGTTGCACTGATTGAGTAAAAGGAAATGAAAATATACAAAGAACTCAAATTATTGTACTATTAGGTTACCAACTTAACATGCTTAACAGAAAAACAGATAATGCGAAGTTACTTACCTGGGAAGAGTCTTTAACATACTAATAAGTAAGTCTAAATTGGCAGAAACCAACAACTACTATGTAGATGAGTGTCAAGTATCAACTACCATGCACAGTTTAGCCACAAAAAGATAATTCAGCTTAAAACACATTACGCCAAGACTCTGTTGGTAAAGGCAATTTTGAAGGTTGATAAATGTTCCAAAACACAAAAGGCAATCATGAAATCATAACAAATTTACAAGCTGAACCATCAACCTTCTGAACACGTCCAGTTATTGCAACCAATCGGCTTTTAATTTGACGGACACGATCCAAATTGAGTGTACTAATTTTTGAAGTCAGCTTATCCAATGCTGGATGAGCTTCTTGCTCCAATGTCCTTGCCTAGTTTGAAATAAGAGAAGCAAAAGATGTTTATTGGGATTAAAGAATTCAATTATATTTCTACACAAGCATAAATTTGAATATAAAGACACTACAACGTAAAATAGATCTTGGAATATTTTTAAGACTTATTAAACATAAATTACTATCACACAAAAAATTGTTGAATTATTTACTTCATTGTCCAAGCAACTGCAAGCAGCCTCGAGACATGCCTCCAATGCAATAAACTCAAATGGAAGAAGCTTCAGTCCATCGTGATTATCAAGAGCTTGTTTCACATCTGGCTTATCCTCCTCATCCTTCTCTGGAAACCTTCCTGAAAGATTTGGAGGGCTAACTGGCCTTGATTGTGGTTCTTCTAGATCATACAGATTGGTCCAGTCCGTATTCTCGGCATTAACTCCACTGTCCTTCAACACTCACACAAAAGCAACACAGATAATCAGTAAATTTCGAACTTAGGATCAGGCACTCCTGCCACAACAAGAAATATATTTTCTGTAAAAACATATTTGCCCAAAATAACCTGTTCTAATGTTTCCTGAAAATGAATTACTGAGTTGAAATCATACATTATTTTCTAAAAACTAAGCTTAAATGTGCATCGACACATAAAATAAATCTGTGGCTCAAATTAACTAGATAATATTCTCCATCCAAAATTCTTTTTTTTTTTTGGGAGAACCGTAGATCCGCCTGCAACCACTGGCTGCGGTGGGCACCCGGTGCACGCAATACCTCCCCATCAATGTTAAACACGCGCACACACAAAAATTAAAAAATTCCTTGCTCTATGCCAATTTCTATTGAAGATCCCAAATTCAATTATTCATTTTAACCATGTTTTCTGAGGTTGCAATACCAAGATCAATTATTCATTTTAACCATGTTTTCTGGGGTTCCAATACCAAGATTACCACTTTAAAGTCTGACATACTTCAGTAACATCAACTAATTTCAATTAAGTAAATTTACAAATGAAATTTTTGACTAAAAAGTTGGAATTAACTGTGACAAGTGTGTCTCCATGAGAGAAAGACCTGAGCTTTAATAGCTTGATGATGACGCAGAATACGGCGCTGAAGCTGTTCGACGAAAGGACTGACAGAAGGGTCTTTAGAATTGAGTAAAAGAACTTCCTGGGCAGTGATTATGGCCTTTATGTGCTCCAAATTGATCACAATAGCCCGTTCTCGGCCCAGCACCGTGGACGGGTAAGAGAGGAGTGGGTCCAGGATCCGAAGATCGCGTGCCGGTAGGCCGGTCCGGCGCATAATAGCGTGCTTTCCGGCCTCCACGACTTGGGTCTGGCCTGTGGGGTCAAGGAGGAGCCAGGGTCTTACCCCAGTTGCTTTTTTCCGAAGGCCGAGTGCGGGAGTGCGGATAGGATCGACGTCATCTTCCGGCGGAGCGCCACCGAGCTTGGGAAGAGGAGGCGGCTGTGGGCCCCTCATGTCGTGATTATGATAAGATAGACTGATTTTCTACTTCTTTTATTTGGCGCTCTGGTGGTTTTTTCAGGGAGTCGATGAGAGGTGAGTGTCCGGGAGATGATCCGTGAAAGTGAAGCACTCTATTGGCGTGAGTTGAAATGAAGTCAGAAACGAAAAGAATAAAAAAACAATTCTTTTATGCTTTTATAAATTTTTTGAAATTTAAAATTAAAGAAGAGGTAATAAAAACTGTTCCTTTTCTTGTTTTTTTTTTTGACAAAATTGATAAAATATTTGTCAAAAAAAACTCTTCAAGTATACTTTTTATAATTATCACATTTCTATCATTTATAATTTATAAGAAAAACTCTTACAAGCTCACAAAAACAATAAAAGTAAACTTATAATTTTTATTTTTTAATTATTCTATTTTCTTTACGCTAAAATTCACATACATAGTGTTGGGACCAACCCGACCTTTAACCAAGTTCAAACATTTCTTTTAGCTGAGCACACGTCAACGAGAGTAAGTTCACCTGAAACACGAGCAACACAAGGAGTTTGTTCCCTCGTTCCCTTCTTCAATGCTTAAGTTAGTTGAAATTAAGATAATAATATGAGTATTAAGTATGAGAGAGTGGGGCTTATCGGTGAGTTTTTATTTTGGCAGAGCTTGGGCTATTTTTTGTTGAATTTTCGGATCTCCTCATTTGTGCAAATGAGATAGTATTTATAGAATTTGTCTTGACCCGCGGCACGATAAAGCAGGCATTG
This sequence comes from Pittosporum tobira, assembly GCA_032359685.1. NCBI lineage: Eukaryota > Viridiplantae > Streptophyta > Magnoliopsida > Apiales > Pittosporaceae > Pittosporum > Pittosporum tobira. The sequence continues at coordinate 13,367 of JAUMHB010054985.1, forward strand.
TGCGCATGTTTTGAGTTGACAGCAGGTATGACGCGTCTCATTTGAGTTGACAGGGCTGCAGATGTTAGGCGGCTGATTGGACACCGTCTTGGAACTTGTTTTATGGTCTTTGGGCCGCTAGACCCAAACCAGACTGAATCAGGCTCAATCGATAAGATGGATTGGGTGTGCTATCTGGGAAGGCCTGAGTGTGAGATCCTGAAAATTTAAACAAAAGTCATAAAAATAAATTGTGCTTTTGGAATGTAAATTTTATACACATTTAGTCAATTATTTATAATTGATGGTCGATTCTATAAATTTTAATTGGTCAACCCTCAAGCAAGAAACGAACCAAGAACGGTGAATAAGATTTGATGAGTTATGGATCGGTTAAAGTGTAAATGGACAAATGAGTTAGATTAAAGTGAATTTTGATTGTGGATGAAACTAAGTTTGATAATGAATTGAGTCAAGGAATCTTTTTGGTCAAAATATTGTGAAAGAAAATAGTTCAAGAATTAAGGGTATTTATTAAAACTATGGCCAAATTAACTCGATTTTTTGGACTTGGATGAAAATATAGATCAAATGAAACTTAAGTTGGGATAAGTTAAATTAAGTATGGATTAAAGAGGAATTGAATAAGTGGATCAAGCATATTTTCAGGAATGACAAAATTTTAGAAACAAAAAAGGAAGTCGAAGTTAATTAATTTTTAAGGTAATGTGAAAATATATTTTTGTACCCGACCCAAATTGAATTATCTAATTAAGTACTCAATAAGAAGTGGACTAAAAGTAACTTTAATATGGGTTAAGACAAATTATGGGAATTTAAAGTGGGACTAAATTGAAAGACTAAACAAAAAATGGAGATATGGTTGAAATCTTGAAAAGAGAAAGGACTTAATAATTATTTCATCCAAACCTTGAGGGAAGAATTGGTAATTTTCAAAATAAAGGTGTGAAATGACTAAAATGCCCTTGAGGTGTCAAATTCTTGTGGTTTCTTCCAAAATATCCAAGGGTAAAATAGACATTTCACCAAGCAAGATTTTTTTTTTCTTCTTTATAAGGAAAAATTAAGCAAAAATGAAGGGAGATCAACCATTTTTTACGCAATGGAAGAGCAAGAGAGGGAGAGAGAAATATAGAGAGAGAAGGAGAGGAAGTTAGAGAGAAAATTGAGCAAAGAAGAATGGAGCTAGAGGGTAAAAGAGACTAAAGGAAGGATCTTGCAAGCAAGGTATAACTTCTAAACTAAACTCTTGTTTTTCATGGCCAAGATGGTATCTTTAATGTTATTTGATGATGATTATGAGTATAAATGATAGCCTAGTTGATTAATTATAAGTTGGTTGTTGCAAAAGGAAGTTCAAACATGCTGAAAATCTGGAAATTTTGACTTACGGGTCACTATTTATAAATTACACAACAATTAATTGGCTTCTCAAATAATCAGGAAACTATTATTGGAAGTAACTAAATAAGTTTATATAATTTCCACCAAATTTCATAATTTTTGGAGTTAATTTGATATTTTAATAAATTGTTGAACGTAGCTGCTAATTTTCTGATGAAACAGAGGAGTTGGAATCAACAACATGTGATCAAAAATTTCTATAAAATAATATACATTTAATTTATACACAAATGTTTTTTTGAGGTTATTTAACTTGATAATGAACATATCTTCAGAAGATTATGTGAGAAAATAAGGTATTTTATTATTTTTATAAAATACTAGAAAATAGGGACAATAGCATCTCGGATTTCTGGAAAAGTGTGGTTTTTGACCAATTTACAAATGTGGATAAAATAGCCTACATGAGAATAAATTATGAAAATTTTTGTGTACAAATTGAGATAAGTTTTGTACACTTTCCCAAAAGAATAATTGAAAAATTAATTTTCTAATGTTTTATAAAAATGCTTGAAGTAGGCTGCTGCAAGACACTGTTGGGGTGATTTTCTGTAGAAATGGTTGAAATTCAAAACGTCATAACTTTTTCATATAAAGTTGGAATTTGATCGTTTTTATGTCAAAACGTAGATACTGAAATTTATTTTCTGAAAATGTATAGTATGATAATACAAGAACTGTAAGAAATAAGTTATGTCTATTTAAGTACAAAGAGTGCAGAGAAAGTAAAATAGAGGAAGTTGGATTTTTAGTTAAGTTTGGGAGGATATGTAAAATTATATGTTTATCAAAAATCCATAAAAATATTTATAAAAATATTTGGGCATGTTTAGATTATTTATGGAAATTTTTATCATTTTTGAAGGTCATTTAGTATTTTTTTAAAATGCTCAAAGTACACTGCAGTAAAGGCAAAACAGAGCATATTCTCTAAAAGTTGTTCTAACTTTGGAAAGCTA
>JAUMHB010055007.1:0-15727 GCA_032359685.1 Pittosporum tobira
CAACTCTTTGAAGGTAAAAACAATAATATTTTTCAATTTAAAATTTTTGAAACTAAAAAATGTGTCATTCATTCGATCTAGCTCTTATATTCATAAATATTGTAAATTATCTAAAAACATATAGTGTATATACCACAAGTTATAATATTTTCTACTTGTAAACCTAGCATAATAACTTAAAATTTTCAATTGATTTGAAAAAATCTAAATTCAAAATTTCTTTTCCTAAATCGAGGGAGTATAAAATAACATAAAATTATACACACCGATTTTGGAATTTTAATTTTAGTCATTATTTTATTTTAAGTATAATATAATTTACTATCTTTGTTTTGATGTAGTATATTTGGGAAATCTTAAAATTAAAATTAAAGTAAATTTATTTCAATTGTTGCAAAATAAATGTTCTAATTTAAATATAAAAAGATACTATTTTAAAATTTTTGAAATTTAGAAGTTTAAATTTTTTTTATTATAATTTAACATTTTAACATTTAAAAATTTTAATTTAATAAAACTCAAAAGTATCTACAATTTTGAGACAGAGAATAATTGGTAGAGGGGAAGAAAAGAGTAAAAAATAAAAAAATAAAATAAAATAAAAAATCTAAACACCTATTTTTGAATTTTAATTTTAGTTATAATTTTTATTGAAGTATAATATAATTTATTATCTATGTTTTATTGTAATATATTTGTGAAATTTTAAAGTTAAAATTAAAATAAAATTTCAACTAGTGTCAAAATGAATGTTGTAAGTTATATATAAAAAGCTACTATTTGAAATTTTGAAAATCTAGAAGTTTAACATGTTTTATTATAATTTAAATTTTAACATTTTAAAAACTTAGTTTAATAGAACTCAAAAATATCTACAATTTTGAGACAAAGCAAATAATATATAGTATGATAATAAGAATAATTAGTAGAGGAAAAAAAACAAAGTTAAAAAGACAAAAAAAAAAAAGATGGCTGAAAAAATAAAATAAAAAATCTACACACCTATTTTTGAATTTTAATTTTATTTATAATTTTATTGAAGTATAATATTATTTCTTATCTTTGTTTTGATTTAATATATTTAATAAAATCTTAAAACTAAAATTTAAAATAAATATATTTCAATTGGTGCCAAAATAAATGTTATAAGTTACATATACAAAATTACTATTTTAAAATTTTCAAAATCCATAAGTTTAACATATTTTTATTATAATTTTAATTTTAATATTTTAAAAACTTAATTTAATACTCCATCTGTCCCAAAAAAATGAGTAAAATATGAAACGTACGCAAATTAAGGAAATTATGACCCATTTAGTAACTGATTATGCTTTCGGTTTTTGATTTCATATGTTTTTACTTTTACTTGCTTCTACTTGTAGAATCATAAATTATGAAACAATATTTGATAACTATGTGCTACTATAAATATACAAAAAAATTAAAAACAACATTTGACAACAAAATTGAGTTTGCCTAAATTTTAATATACTGCTTTAAATTATATGTAACAATATATTGAAAGTACTAACAATAAAATTATTAAACTCGATACTCAAAAAAAAAAAAAAAAGCTGTAAGGGTTTTGATAGTATTTATCATGGGGGAATATTTAGAAATATATTAATATTTTTTTGTTACTGGTGGGAATCGAAGACATGACTTAATTTACGCTTGATACTTCCAAAATTGAAAAATCATCTTTTTTGGTGTTTTCATTTTTTTGCTACCAAAATAGGTGTTACTTTCACATTTATGGAAATAAAAATAGTTACCAAACAATATTTTTTACTACTATTTCTAAAAAAGTAAAAGTAAAAATTTAAAAACAGAAACAATTACCAAACAGATCCTAACTTTTTAAGAGATAATATATTTTTTTGACAAAATTGTCCCTGCAAGTGTATTTTATAATAATAGAGAGAGAAAAAGAGAGTTTTGATATGACATAAGTGATGATAAAAAAACTATAAAGTAAAAGTGAAAGATTAAATCATTCTTTTTGAAACAATGAAAATGATACATAAACTTATTATTTTTAGGAGATTGAGAGTAGAACTCAAAATTATCTACAATTTTGAGACATAGCGAATAATATACTCCCTCCATCTTAAAAAAAAAAAAAAAAAGACTAAATGCATGATTTTTTTTGTTCTAAAATGAAAGACCAAATTCGTTTTTTATAAAATTACTAAAAAACCCTTTTTATGAGTAAAGTAATCTATTTTTTTTTGGTTTGATTTATTTCAATGGTAAAATAGTCACATAAATTTTCTTCTCTTATCAATTATAAATATTCTTAATTTGTATATTTTAAATTGTTTGACCTTCCTTTTTGAGACAAAAATATTATATAGTATGATAATAAGAATAATTGGCAGAGAGAAAAAAAAAAGGGTACTAAAAAACAAAAAAAAAAAGAGGCCTTAAAAAAAAAAAAAAAAAAAAAAAAAAAAAAAAAAAGACGCATCCCTACAACTTGCATAGTTCTGCTTTATAAGTAGATAGATAAAAAGGACAAAAAAGGTATTAACATCGGATGCTACAACTTTCCTTTTTTGAATGCATCGCACACGGCTTGCACACCGAATGAATCAATTTTCTTTCTATTCAAGTTTCCGTTCTTATCACGTAACGTGGTACTCCACACATAAGTACGGCCACGTCCTTGCCTCATCCACTCGAATAATTTCTCCTATTTCTCGCTTATATTATTATTATTATTATTATTATTATTATTATTATTATTATTATTATTATTATTATTATTATTATTATTATTATTATTTATTGTTGTTTTTTTCAGTTTCCAAATATAAGTATCATTAAATTTTATATTTATAATAAAATCTTAAACTGATTATTGTTCAATTACCCACTTATTCATGTACAAAATTTGAAAAATAAATCAAAGAGTAAATATATTTAAATTTGGCCAGCGTCTACCGTGTGGGACTTTTAATAGTAACTTAATCAATTATTTTTATCTGACTTTCCATTAAAAAAAAAGTGTTACATACTCCCTCTGTCCTTAAAAAAAAAAGTCAAAATTTTTTTTTGACAATTTCTGGTAGAGATTTTTAAATGTTTTAAAAGTCCATTGACATATTATATTTTTTAAGTATTTTTATATTCTTAATATATTTGTATATTTTGATTTTTATTATATTAAAAATATAATGTCTATATAGGTTTTTAGTTAATGTCTATATAAGTTTTTAGAATGTCTTAAAATTTGTGTCATAAATTGTCAAAAAATTTATGATTTTATTTTATAATATATTATATAAAACATCTCAAAAGAAAAATATTACTTTTATTATGTGATATATGAATTACATTTACATTCATGCCCTTACAAAATTAGAGATAATTTTGAATTTTATCGAGCTAAATTTATAAAATTTTAAAATTCAAATTACAATATAAATTTGTTAATTTTTTAAAATTTCAAAATTTATACATAATAATATTTTGTATATATAAGTTATAACATTGAATCAATTGAAATAAATTTAATTTAAAATTTTTATAAATATATTATATTAAAACACATAAACATATTTAATTTTAAAAAGTACAGTCTATTAGGTATGACCAGAGTAATGAAAGTACAGGCCGCACATCAGATACGTCCGTCCTCAAATAATCTCTCCACCAAATGACCTATCCTACGTTTTCACCTGTCTCCCTGAAAATGACCTTTCCTCCTCCCCATAATACCCCCGACGAATCCCTCTATTTACCACGCTCCTTTTGTGTACTTCTGTGTACGAAACTCAGTTATCTCTCTTCAATTACATAAATACCCCCACTCGCTGCATTTATACTCAACTCAAAGTTCGAAAGTAGGAATTAATAAAAGGTTGAAAATGTCCTTAACAGAAAAGGCATACATCATCCGACCTAACTTCCTGGAAAAGCCACAAGGGTAACGTTGTAATGTGAAGATTCGTCCTCTTCCTCACTCTGTTCTCAACTGCCTGTTAACCGTTATTTCCATGTACACCAGGCATCTATCCATCTACTAAAAGAGCTGGTATATCGACCAAATTAAATACATTTAATATATGTATATATATATATATATATATATATATATTCAAATTCCCCTCCTGCATTCTGTCTGTAATCTCAAATCTTGATCTGTTTTCCTTTGTACACCATTCTCTTTCAGCTACAAAAACACCATTTTTTTCAGCTGTAATATTTTTCAAAATCTAAGCCTCTGGGTGTCTTTAAACATGCAAAGTTTGAATCTTTGATGCAATGAAGAAGGAAAAACAAACAAAGGGATCCACCACTACCAACCCATTTGATCTTCTTTCTGAAGAAATCATATTTATAGTTCTTGATTTTCTAAATGACACCCCATTTGACTCGAAGTCATTCTCTCTAGTATGCAAATCTTTCCACAAGATTGAGTCTTTGCATCGTAAAACCCTAAAGCCTCTTCGTTCAGAGCATTTACTCAAGATCCTGACCCGGTATCCTTATGTTACTGATCTTGATTTATTTCTCTGTCCCAGAATAACTGACCATTCCCTTGAAACTATATCGGGTATTTGCAAAGAAATGTTGAAGTCAATTAATCTTTCAAGATCAAAGTTCTTTACGCATGTGGGGTTGTCAAATTTGGTGATGAGTTGTCCAAATTTGGTTGAGATTGATTTGTCTAATGCTCAGGATTTGAGGGATTCAGCTTTGGCAGCTTTAGCTGAGGCCAAGAATTTGGAGAGGCTGTTTTTGGCTAGGTGTAAATCCATTACAGATATAGGGATTGGTTGTATAGCTGTTGGGTGTAGGAAATTGAGGATGATTAGTTTGAGGTGGTGTTTGGGCGTTGGGGATTTGGGAGTGGGTTTGATTGCTCTTAAATGTAAGGGTATTCGTAGCTTGGATCTCTCTTACTTACAGGTAATGAAACTTTTCTGTTCTTTTAGCTAGTACTTTTTGTTTACCTATAAATGATTTTTATGTTTTTTCTATGATTTAGCTCTTACTTTTGATGTTTATATTTGGATTCAAGATGTTTTGATTATGTAATTCTATTGCTGTTAACCTTTTGATCTTGCCGTGACCTTGAATAGATAGATGGTTATATTTCTATTGGTGTTTTGTGATGTGTTTATTCAAAAGCAATTGTCTTGATTGGGCTATATGATTGTTTTTTGGTAGTTTTTAGTTTCTATTTTTGGTACCCTTTGATCATTTGTTTGGTTGGTTTAGTGGGTGCTGCTATTTATTTTTATTTTTTATTTTTTTTGGATTCTATCTTTTTATTCTAGTGCTTTTTTTTTTGGTTGCAAATTCTTCTTCTTTGTCAAATGGTTGTCACATATTACTTGTCCTCTTTAGTAAAATGTGTATGTTAGAAAGAGCAGTGTCAATGCCAGATATGGTAAATTTATTAGCGTCTGTCTTAGCTAAACAAAGTTCATGGAAGTATGTGTTGCATCCTTATATTTATCAAGAAGTTTGTCCATCTTTCAGTTGCACCCTAATGTTGGATTTCCTCTAGATCTTATAGTCAGTTTTCTCGTTGGGTTTTTCTTGTGCAGATCACGAAGAAATGCTTATCACAAATGTTGAAATTACAAAATCTGGAGCATTTGGTTCTAGAAGGATGCATTGGTATCGATGATGATAGCCTCACAACTCTTAAACATGGGTTCAAAACGTTAGAGGTACTCATATTTGTAGAAGTAAATGGATTCCTGATGTTCTTTTCTTGTCAATCTCTTTAATATCTAGAAATTGGAATTTCCATACCTCCATATCAGACAAAATAATCTTATTTGAGATCCCAAAACATATTATCACTTGAGTTGATATTTAATATTACTTGGTTTAAATGGATAGAACTGACAAGTCAAATAGTCAATGCTTTCAATAATGTTGTCCACATTTTGTAGTAGAACTGACCAACTCTTATCTGTTTGATGGACTGCTGGTGAACTTAATTTTCCTTTAACAGACCCTCAATTTGTCAAATTGTGTGAATATAAGTCATGTGGGTTTGTCTTCTATAATTGATGAAGCTGGATCTCTACGGCAACTTATCTTATCATATGGCTCTCCGGTAATTCTTTCAACTCTTATGCCTTCTTCTATGAGCGATGGATTTCTCTCTGCTTACATATTCTAGCTGCTAATGGTTCAGGTGACTCTTGATCTTGCGAGTAGTTTGCAAAAACTTTCCGTATTGCAGTTGATCAAATTAGATGGCAGTCGGATTACATGTTCTGGACTGAAAGCCATTGGGAATTGGTGTGTTTCACTAAGGGAGCTAAGCTTAATTAAATGCTTGGGAGTGACGGATGAAGGTCTCTCATCCCTTGTTAAAACACGCAAAGACTTGAGGAAACTAGACATCACGTGTTGCCGCAAGATAACTCATATTTCAATTGCCTACATCACAAAATTTTGTGCCGCGCTTACTTCATTCAGGATGGAGTCATGTACCCTTGTTCCGAGAGAATCTTTTGTTTTGATTGGACAACGATGCCATTGTCTAGAAGAACTTGACCTTACGGATAATGAAGTCGATGATGAAGGTTGACCCTTTCTCCTACTTCAGTTTCTCCCTCCGTCCCATAAAAAGAGTCCAATTCATAAAATTTATAAAATGTTTGTGTTGTGATGGTACCTGATGATGATATTTCAGTGGTTAACTTTAGGACATTGTGTAGTGTTATACTATTGTTAATAAAAAGGGAACTCTTATTGTGGAACAAAGAATTTGAGAAATGAGACACTTTTTGTGGAACGGAGATAGTATTAAATAACTAGAGCATGAGTCTGTGTACTGATTTCATGTGTGTATGCAGGCCTGAAATCCATCTCAAGGTGTTCAAAACTCTCCAGCTTAAAGCTAGGGATTTGCCTGAACATAACTGACAAGGGGCTTACTCATATTGGCATGTGCTGCCCAAAACTTACAGAGCTTGATTTGTACAGGTTCCGCAACTGCAGTCCATAATTTTTAGTATCTACTTTTATCTTAAATCAAGCTCAAAACTTGCAGAGCTTGGTTTATCTCTGCACTATTTTCTTGACCTAACTAATTGAATGGCTTCTGTTGTTCAGGTGTGCTGGAATAACGGATCTGGGTATCTTAGCGATTTCTGGTGGTTGTAGTGGCCTCCAAATGATTAATATAGCCTATTGTACAGATGTCACTGACCTGTCATTGATATCATTGTCCAAGTGTTCAAAGTTAAACTCGTTTGAAAGTCGAGGATGTTCCCTTCTCACGCCTTTAGGTCTAGCAGCTATAGCTGTCGGATGTAAGCAACTGACCAAGCTAGACATTAAAAAGTGTTCCAACATTAATGATGAGGGAATGGTTCCACTTGGGCACTTCTCTGAGAATCTCCGCCAGGTAATATTCTTGGATTTCGTATCGTCTTACAACTCAACTATGCTTTTATCCAAACTAGTTGGAGAAATATCATATCGTCTTACAATAGTTATTTTTGTTTATGCATTTGTAGATTAATTTGTCATATAGCTCGGTCACTGATGTTGGGCTCTTGTCCCTTGCCAGCATCAGCTGTCTACAGAGCTTGACTATTTTACATGTGAAGGGTTTGACATCAAGTGGACTAACAACTGCACTCTTGGCATGTGGAGGCCTAACAAAAGTGAAGCTGCATGCATCCATTAGATCTTTGTTACCGGAAAGTCTTTTTAAACATTTAGAAGCTCGTGGCTGTGATTTCCAATGGAGAGAAAAAGAATTCCAGGTACATTTTTCTGCCAGTTTTCCTTTTTTCAATTATTTTAGAAGTTGCAATTACAAAAATAGATATAATGTGACTGCTTTGGTGAACCATTTAATGTGAACAAAATTGGGATATATAAATTGACTTGAGTTAAATAACACTCCTTCCATTCCCAAATATAAGAGCAAAATGAGTTTTAAATTGTATGCTACGTCTGTTCCTAATTATTTCTACAACCGTCCCTTCCAATATGTCACATTTCCACGAAATCTCTCTAAACTTATCGAACAATCTCTGAATCTTTGCTTGCGATTATTAGAACTTATTTTGCTCATATATTTTGCAATTTATCTATATAATGTTTGTTACAATTTTGTAAAAATGAATATAAATAAAAACCCACATGAATAATCGATATATAGTTAGTTGTAGTAATGTTTGACTCAGATGGATAAATATTATTCTTAATATTTAACTTTAGCAAAATGCTCTTATATTTTGGAATGAAGGGAGTAGCATTGTTACTATTTTTGTATGGTTGACAGGCTGAATTGGATCCGAAGTGCTGGAAAATACAAGTGGAAGATTTGGAATATTGATTCTGAAGGTTCATTAAGGTTTGAGCATAAACCAGGCTCTCTTGTGCGTGTACAACCACTCTGAAAATAAATGTCGATTTATGAATCTCTGTTGGCTGAGCCGTGATCTCAATGCATGCCGGAAGTGGAAGAGGTGCAATGTTTGGCTCCAGGTTGGGAGCTGGGACATGGTGCGTGCTATTGCCTTAAATGTTTTATACATTTGATGTAGTAGTTAACTTATTGCTGCACCTGACAAAGAAATCAAAATTTTCACTAGGTAGACTATGAGAGATGAATTATTTGAATAAACAATTATTTATGTACTAACATTTAATTTATCGGCTTGATTATCTGTAACAGAGATTACGGAATCATGTCATCTCATTCTTAATTAGTACTATTATCGTTATGGGCCCTTGATTAGTAGACTAATATAGCAAAAGAAATATTAGTCTTGATATTAATTATTGCATTAAATATGAATCAATTAACTACTACTTTGGGACGACGAAGACTTGAGAGTCAAAAGTCTTTTATAGATGATTCTTCTTCAGTTCTTCTAGAATCTATATCAACGACAGTCACATGATAACGGCGCTGCTCAAGCTTTGTGCCCTATGAAACCACCTCCATGCATCTCCACCCACTGGATTGCAACTAGTCATTTTGTACAAATCTTAAGAATATTATATAAGACATGTTTGACGTAACTTATTTCAAAATAATTTATAGTTTATTTATTAATTAAAAAATAAATTAAAAAAATATATATTTATTGACTAATTTTTTAAAATAAATTAATAATAATATTATATTTAACTTATATAAAAAATTAATTAATAAAAAATTAATTTTAAAATTATTAATTTTTAAAAATAAATTATAATTAATTTTAATGATTAGAACTAAACAAGTTAATTCCGTAAGCATATCATAAAATGGTTTGATGTATATACTTTCCATGTTTAAGTCATGCATGACGCATACAACAAATAGAATCTAAATACCGAGCGAAAAGGAAGCTCTTACCGTTAGGGTTTGTATAACAGATCAGAACACATGTACGAGGCTCTGTGTGTGTGTGTGTGTGTGTGTATAGCCTATGAGGCTCCCTCTCTCTCTCTCTATATATATATACATGAGTATAATACTATCAACTAATATAAATTCAAGTGATGCTGATTGTCTGGTACATTAAAGAAATGGACCCGGGACTTGGTAAGGAAAGTATTTCTTCTCCTCCATCGTGAATCAGCCGCCAAGACAGAGTCTGGTCAAACCCACAAGCTTTGACCCGTAAAAATTTTCCACAGTCAAACTTCCCCTTTTGATTCCCATAAAGTGGTAGATTGTTCATACTTGAACCACCAGTCCCATTGCCCAAACAAAGGCAAACATCCCCGCCCGGAAAATCTTTTCCTTTCCATCTTTACAAATACTCATAAATAAAAATGGCTTCTTCAGGTGGTGGCAGCATGAACACTAGCTCTGTTGGTTCTCATAAGCCCACCTTTTATTTATCATCACAGTTCATGACTTCTTCATTTGGTGATAATGGAGATTTTGGTAATGACTGGGGATTCGAAATTCCCAAGTCCAAGTCTTTTCCAAACCCTTCTCTACCATTTTCTCCTCCTCTTTCTCCTTCATCTTTTCTTTCCTTTTTGGATTCACCCATTCAAGTTAACACTTCTAATGTGAGTGCAATTATCTCTCTTCCATAATTCCTTTTTTTTGTTTTTTTTTTTTATAAATATTTATGAGCTTTTAATTGCTAGTGGATTAACTTTCTCTCTTAGATATTTCGTTCTCTTTGTGTAGACTCTGCCATCTTCCAGTAATGGGAACTTTAATGGTCAGCAGATCTTCAAGGAGGAGAATAGAAACTATTCTGATTTCTCTTTCCCAACTCAAACAAGGAACTCAGTGGTACATAATTAATCTTGTCCTTCCAGTTTTATTATATTAGTCCCGTTTGTTTCACAAAAAGTTTCATTAGCAAAATTTGTGAGCATTAAAGATAATTTTACATTCATGTTTACTATTAAAAGTAATGAATACTAGTTTATTGGTGGTGGCATACCAGTACGGTAATGTTATTTTTATGGTAAACTAGATTTCATACTATCATCAATACAAGAGGAATTTTCTTTTAGAACAAAATATTTGTATATTATTATGGCCTTGTTTGTCAGTGTATGATTAATTTATAACTTATTTTAATAACAAATTATTTTAAAAATGTTTATTTTAATTTATTTAAAATAAGTTATAGGTTGAAGAGAACCATATTTTCAATTTATTTAAGATATATATATATATATTTGACAACTTCTAGTTTATTTAAACAAATAAATAAACTTCAATTTTTTTTTTTTTTGAAATAAGATGTGACAAGTGACTATGTTGATGATTATTTTAATTCCCATTTTTAATTATTATGTTCTGAATATTTCAACTTGAACAGGAAGGATCGTTGAAAAGAAAACAAGATGGATGGACTTTTAATAAACCAACAAAGGAAAATGATTTCCTATCGGAGAAAACCACGGTGAAATCAGAATTAGCGACAATTCAAAGGATCTCACCAGAAATGGCTACAACACAAACGAACATGCGGAGTAATGCAGCTCTGCCTTCCAATCAGATCCAAAACACCCAATCATCTCAGCAAAGAAGATTAGATGATGGGTACAATTGGAGGAAATATGGACAAAAAGTAGTTAAAGGGAGTCAAAATCCTCGTAGTTATTACAAGTGTACATATCAAAATTGTCCCACAAAGAAAAAGGTTGAAAGTACTTTGGACGGACGCATTACTGAAATCGTATATAAGGGCAATCACAGCCATCCAAAGCCCCAATCAACGAGACGATCATCTTCACAATCTTACCAGAATCCTATAAGGATAAACTCAGAAATTTCAATCCAAGAAAATGCTCAGTTAGAATCCGCAACAACCCCGGAAAATTCATCGGTTTCTTTCAGTGAGAATGAGCTTGATCAAGGATCAATGAGTAAATCAGGAGATGACAATGAAAACGAACCCGAGGCAAAGAGATGGTATGCTTCTAGTTTTCACTTTTCAGATTTTTTAATTCCTAAATTTATTATCCTTTAGATTGTAAAGTATTTAAATTGTAAGTTTCTGTTTTAACTTGCAGGAAGGGTGAGTATGAGAATGAGGTAATGTCAGCTCTGGGGAGTAGAACAGTGCGAGAACCAAGAGTTGTTGTTCAAACCACCAGTGATATTGATATTCTTGATGATGGATATAGGTGGAGGAAATATGGACAAAAAGTAGTTAAGGGCAACCCAAATCCTAGGCAAGTCCTCTTCCCTTCTACTATGTTTTTCTAACTACATCTACCTTTGAATAATATCATACATGCACGGTTAACATATAGTTGACTAAACACAGATAACATGTTTTATTATATCAATAATTTATTATAAATATCATGGGTATTTACTAGTGGCAACAAAAAAGTCTATTTTCCGTGATTTTCTTCAATTGCCTTATTTATTTATTTTTTTAACAAGAATTGTAGTAAAGTTGGTTTATTAATCTGGTTACTTTTATATTATCTGCAGGAGCTACTATAAATGTACATATGTGGGCTGCCCTGTACGGAAGCATGTGGAGAGAGCATCTCATGATTTGAGGGCAGTGATTACCACTTACGAAGGGAAGCATAACCATGATGTACCTACAGGACGCGGTAGTGGAAGTTACCGTGCAGTAAATGGACCTTCATCTGATAACAACAATGCCAATGCTCCCACAGCTGTAAGGCCAACGACAAATTACCCAAATACAAGGGCACTGACAACAAATGGTCAAGCACCATTTACCCTAGAGATGCTTCAAGGTCAAGGAAGTTACGGATTCTCGGGGTTCGGAAACTCGAACAATCCTTACATTAACCAAACGCAGCAGGCAAATGTGCAATTCTCCTCAGCAGCCAAGGAAGAGCAAGACGATGACTCAATTTTTAACTCTTTCTTAGGCTGAAACTGCTTGAGAATAACTCAGGAATCAATAATCTCCCATAAATTATGTACGTACGAGCATTTGGTTATGTACATGTTAGCCCTCGGGGAAGGAGTTAATCCCATTTGTTCATTATTTTTGGATCGTCAGAGCTAGGAGGAACATTCAACAATGGGACCTTAGCTGAAAATTGTAGTTGATCGATGAAAGTTGAATATTTCATGTTACTCCAAGTTAAATTTTCCCCTGTTTTCCCCTTGGTTTTTACTGGGATAATTGTTTCCTCGGCAAGTTCCAAAATTAGAGACACAAAAAAATGATGATTTTTAAAAATAGAGGTTCGATTATAGTTCTTACAAAAAAGGAAAGCGTTTTTAAAATAATTTATTTTCAGAAATGAGGTAAATTGAAGTAATAAATTAGGAATATTAATATGCTTTATGATACTAAAATAGAAACATATTTCTAATTTCAGAACGGATTAAAAAAAAATAACCAACTTTAATTTTGGAACTAACAAAGTAATGGAAATCACTTCACTCTGCATGTGAACTAAAGTAGAGCAGATGCATGGGAATTGCAACAAGATCAAGTTTTGAATTCATCGCACACATCCTTCTCTTAAAAAGAGTATATCACTGTACCAGCTTCCTAAAAAGTTCTAATCACTTGCACACAAGGAGAATGCTCTTAAATATTAATCATACTATAAAAAGAACCAGCAAACAACATTAAAGCTTAGATATAAGCCTGGTTTGAAAGTTTATATCCGGAAATTAGGGCTGATAATCCGAGTGCAATGAACGCCAAAAATTGCATGCTTATTGCTGCTGCTGACGAGTCCGTAAATATGTTGTCTGCTCCTTCCCTCATCCTGTTTGTAAGTGGTACTGCTGATGATCCTGCTGATATCGACAGGTACGCACAAATCTGCATTTCAGAATTTCTCAAACTCACTTATACTATCAAAACAATTCCCCAGAATATCACCCAATAAGCAAAATTTAGAGTGAAATTGGAAAATGGATCTAATAAAATTGCACATAGAAAAACAGTTTAGAGAGGAAAAAAAACACCAACCTGATCGCCAACAAAATCGAACAATGCCAAACTCCCCCGAGAAAACAGTTCTTTCCCGGTTGTAAACTCATGAACGTGCCTGGAAGCTTGCCCTCCCATATAAAGTGTTGATAAAATCGCAATTCCCAACACATATCTGGAATGTCCATAATCCAAAATTCAGTCCATATCAAAACCGTAAAGATAAAAACATCCATAGATAGTACATTTTTGCTAAAACACCTGTATAACGGGTCCAATAGGCCACTACCGCTAACAGTATATTTGTTAACAATATTGTACTTCCCGCATAAAATATTGTATCATGGATGCCTAATTCTGACCTGTATTCTTCGTATTGATCAAAGTTTCTCCAATCACCGTGTTTGTTGGTGGCCATGATAATGAATGCGAGCAACGAAAACAGCAAACCAATGCCACGCAGCAGTAGTACCCCTTTATTTAACATATCATCTCTCTTCCACCTCCTCACTATTGACGTCACCCCATATCCGCCTGTTTCACCGGCCCTAGTTTGGCTCTCAACATCACCGGCCGGCACAGTAGGAGTCTCCGGTGATGGAGCATCCATTGCACTGGCTTTTTTGGAAGATAGGTCTTCAAGATTTGCCATTATTAATCTGTTCTCCAAATTAAAGGATGATATACTAATGTATACGACAAACGTTGTGTTTTAAGGTTAAGAAAATGACAATGAAAATGTTAACAAGAAGAAATCAACAAGAAAAAGTCGTTTCTCATGATGATTGACTGCTAAATAAATACAGTATTATGTTCCTGATGAGTTGGAAGGAGAAAGTGCATTTGTTCGGCTGAGAGGTGTGCATGAGATTAGACTGTTGGGGTGTACAATGGAGTAACTAACTTCGGCTGATGCGGTCTTAGGCTATCTGTCTACCTGTCGTTTATAACTTTGGCGTCTGTTTTAAGTGGGACCCACACACTGATTTTATCTTGGTATAAAGTTGTAAATGAACCGCGAGTTTGTGAGTTGGACTGGATAGTTAAAGCTCGTTTAGGCTCTTACGGTAGATTGTTTATTGAGAAATATTATTAAAATTTTCAGATTTCACCTCTTCAAAAATATTTTAAATGTTTTATTTTATTGATTGTTTATATCATTCGAGTTGTCGTCGAATATACTGACACATCATTTAATATATTATTATTATTATTATTATTAAAGATCCCTAGTATTATTTTTTTATTAATCGAGTCATTTGTGGAATATACATGCGAAATTACATAAAGAATACATTTTTAACAAGTTTGAAGTATTGCAAAATTGGATTTGGCTTGCTTACAACTCTAACTCAATATGTGTTTTATCTTATTTTTGTAATTTAATTAATAGAAATGGATTAATTGAAGTACAAAAATGGAGTAAGGAAAAGAAACATTTTATTTATGTAATGTAATGGAGTTTCTTCAATTTTATTTAACATGCATGCATTTGGTCAAAATATATACGCCCTCCTCGTTTGTTAAAAATAGCCCAACATGTGTAATTAGGTAGTACTGCTACTAAACAGGTCGACCAGGACTATTGAACAGAATGAGCCCAGCTACGAAAAGCCCAAAATAGGTTGGCCCACTCATTTACACCCCAAGTTTTCTGGTAAACAAATTAATCCAAAACTACAGTTGGGTGACTAGTGATGGGATAGAGACGAGCTCAAGTGGAAAAGAGACAAAAATGTGGCCCTACTTGGCACCAAATCCAAACTGCTAAAGAATAAAACAATTGCAGTAATGAAACCTAGAACCTTCTGTTTAGGAACATTAGGAGGTGCTAATTAAAAGCTAAAGAGCATTAGTAAAGTATACAGAAGAATAATGATTTGGGTAAGGCCTAAGAAGAAATCGTATTTAGATGGAAAAAAACAAATATTCCCTTTAGTGGGCCCATGAATGTGTTAGCTAAAAGTCTTCAGCAGATTCTTTTGCTCATTTTTTTTCTTTGTCATTTATTATTACTTGATATGATTCTGTTTAATTTAACAGATTCAGGCTTTAGGCAGGGTTTGGTTAGCGTATATTGGGGAAAGTAACATCTAATGACTGACATAAGTTCCAAGTAAAGGCCGTTTTAAATTGCATCAATTGAGAGTATTAAAAAATTATCTTTTTCAGAATATATAGGAAAATATTTTTTTAAATGTGTTTATTTTATAATATTTTCTTTATTTCTATATCTTTATAGAAAATTATCAATAAATATATTTTCCTTTATATTATAAAAAATGTATTTTTTTATACTTAAAAAAATCTTTAAAATAAATTATTTAAATACATGAAAATAGAATACATATACTCTCAAAATTGAAGATGGATTTTTTAAA
>JAUMHB010055018.1:0-15725 GCA_032359685.1 Pittosporum tobira
TAAAAATTTGTTTAAAGTTCGAGTTCAATTTGTTTAAGACGACACAGCTCGAATTCGTTAGAAAAACTCATTTAGTTTAACGTGCTGAATTAAAAAAAAAAATTGTTAAAAACTCAATAAAAAACTCGTTTAAGTTAAAGGAGTCGTACTTGAGAAAAAAATTCATTTAATTAAACAAATTAAACTTGAGCATGACAAACTCGGGCTCGTTTAATAGTCCTAGACGCAGTATATGATCTATAAATTCACCGCGTACATGATAATTTGATCAAAGCTAGCAACAACAAAAGAACAGGAAAACAGAAAGCTTCACAGCCAATTTCTTCCGAACAAATTTTTTTTCTTTCTAAAACCCGAATCCCGTACTTTCATGACCCTTCGTTAAAAATACGAAAGGCCTTACAAATGAATACTCTGCTAACCAATGTAAGATCTCCTCCATGCATGTTGTACGTTTCCTGCATGCACCAAGGGCAAAATGGTAAATCGACCTGCTATAAAGGGTGGCAAGAATGCCACAACACATTTACAACTTGAATACAATACAAAATGACCATTATTTTTTCTAGTCAAAGAAATCATTGTTGAACCAATGTCTGTATGCGTATGATTCTATGACAATCTCTATCTTCATTCTTCTCATTATCAAAACTGAAGCTCTACTCTTTCTGCATTTATCACCTTTCCCAAACTCTCTATAACTCTTCGTTTGTGAAATCATCATCGACATTCACCTGGTTACATCAAAATCACAAACACACCATTAACACTCGTATAAGTTTATTCATACTTCTAGAAAACATTTTATATCTGTAGTTATGTATATATACAGATTTTAAACATTATATCAAAGCATATCAATAGAAAAGGAAAAAAAAAAGTAAATAAATAGTCAGGAAGCAGAATGGCTCTACTTACATTTGTACTCTTGATAAATGGAAGGTGTATACCCAACTCTGTTAAGATTTGGGATTGTATAACCTGGGATGACAAGTTGGGTTTTCCATTGCTTTTTTGTTCAATCATTGACTTTTTCATAGCTGCTGAAAATGGATGTTTGGCCTCAAGAATTTTCCTAGCCGAGGGTTTTGATGATTTGGTCTGACTAGGGGTAAGAGCATCATCATTGCAAGGAACTTCTAGGTCCTCGGTGTTTAAAACACAGCAAATAACCCCATTACATAGTCTTCGAAATTTAGGATTCAAATACGGTATAGATGGTGACTTTTGGGCCTCCCTGTTAGAAATTTTTTCAGGAATATTGGGATGTTGATCAGGAAATTCAGGACTCAGAGCCGGTATCGATGGTAAAATTTGGGCTTCCTTGTCAGAATTTTTCTCAGGAATATTAAGATGTTCATCTGGAAATTCAGGGTCCATAGCTGGCGTAGATGGTAAAATTTGGGCCTCCTCGTCATAAAGTTTTTCAGGATTTACACCATCAGGAATATTGAGATGTTCATTTTGAGATATAGATGCCTTGGATACAGTGAGATTGACCATTTTATCCTCCCCAGAAGAATTGGACAATAGTGAACTCAAATCATATATGTATTCCCCATCAGCCTCTGGGAAAAGTTCTTCCTCATTTGTGAAATCCATAAGACACTCAGACAATCGTGCTAAATAATCATCTGTGGACAGTTGTTGGTCCACAGAATACGCATCTTTGATATCACCAGCATCAAATAGCGTGCAAACCGACATATCTTTTGGGTGGCCCACTGCCTCGCCCCAAAAGCAATTTTCCACGAGGTTATGATTCTCTTCAAAGTTAGGATGGGTGCTCATCTGAATACCATTGTGATCAAGAAGTAGATCTGCCACCTCAAAATCAAAGTCCACAAGGGATAGGTGCAAAATCTCACAATCCGAAACCTGATTTTGAATTGCTTCTCCACCAATCGTTGGGTCTACATATGGAGGCTCGTCCCTGTTTTGGTCAACATTTTTCCGAAATCTTTTAAGCACAGAAGAATCAAAATTTTGAGGAATATCATTCTTCCTCTTCCCAGTTGCCAATTTTTCTCCTCCTTCAAATTCCAATGCATGTGAAATTGGTGAGAGAGTTGACGGAGGATGCTCGTGGTTAACAATTTGACCCGATGCCTTCACAGAAACAGCTGGATTGTAGAGTTGAGAACACCATCGATCTTCTAGTTCTTCAAGAGTGAATGTTTTTGAAAATTGCACAGCACCTTTAGCAAGTGATTCCAAGGAATTACCAGCCTGTAAAGAAAATGAAAAAAGACATGGAGAACAGTTAAAGTAGAACGAGAATTTACCCTATTATCAGTTCAGAAATTACTTTCAGATTTTTTTTGCCAGTCCTTCACATGCCGATGACAATTATGAGAAAAAATTGGTACACTCTGACACCAAAACAAATAAATAAAATAAACAATTGAAACTTCAAGTTCAATTTTATTGTTTCTTGTCAACCAAATAATATGTTATAAAAGCTTCAATTGTTTATTCTTACTTGTCAAACAAATACTATGGTAAATAACTTGGGCTTTTTGATGAGTTAAATTTTTTCTTAAGCTTTTATAACATACTATGACCCTGTACAGAGTATTACCTCTCTAGGTCAAACCGAGATATACAGTAAATAACATAGAAACTAACATCTATATCCCTCATTGTATGTCATGCTATAGTATCCCAATAATTTTTCATGAGTAATATAATCATCATTGCATAGTACATGAAATATATACTATCAAAGATTTGGATACCCGATATTACTAATCTGAACAAAACAATAAACGATTTAGTTTTCTTTTTCAAGCAAAGAGTTTTCATATAAAGAAATTAAGAAACAGCATGATAATAAGGGAGCATGATCTTTTACATGTGGGGAATCATGAAGTTTTTCATGTCTACATAGAGGATTTAATGATGGTTCTATTAACATGTAATTACAAAAAGGGAGTTCTGGGTTTGATTCCATCGTTGTGACTTACTTAAGACTTCAAATGCACAAAAAAGACACAGACCATAGCCAATGAATTTATTAGAAATTGAGTTATTAATTTCTGCCCGTAAACATCTCAAGAACGGTTGTGAGCTTGAAGCTGATGAAGCATAACAGTCCCATAAGTGTGATCCCCACTTAATGTTACAGCGAGGCCCAATCTGGTGTTCCTCCTATATCCTTGTATGTTAAATACCATAAATGGATGTTGAAAGTGCAATAAATGACTTATCAAAAAAAAAAAAGTCTAATAAATGACGAAAAAGAAAGTATGGTCACAAAGATTTGGAAAAGAGAAAGAAAAACAGCAAATTTGGGGCGGGCTGATAAATATTACATAGAAATATAGACCAATAAATACTACATGTAGATAGTGCACAGTTAGGTTTAAATATCAAGGATAGGATGAATCTAGACTCAATAAACGACTCATGCAATTGAAAATAACGTAAGCCACATTTGAAAGTGAAGTGAAGAGTGGAATGTAGATATAATCCTTCAACAAATAAACAGCTGGTCTAGTTTGTCCATCTATACAGGTGCCTGTGCTACATATAAAATGACAAATATGACCCAAATTCATGTCCTAAATTGTCAAATAAAGGTGAAAATTGTAACCAAAGGTTCTTAGGTGTGACTTGGAATAAACGTCTTGCTGTGGGGAAACGGACTAACAACATATTGTCTATCCTGTTGTCACGAGTGTTGTTAAAATTTATTATTGTTAAGCACCAATGGTGAGTTTAACTAGCTGTAACCTCAAGTAACCAGAGAAATAGAGATAGAATTGGCGAGAGGAGAAAGGGACAGAACTTATGAGAGACACAAAATTTGTGCTTCCTAAACCATCCTTGGCTTCAAGCTCAAATATAAGACTGCTAAAACTCCTCTGCTTATCCTTCCTTTCATTTTCTTAGAATAGCAGGTATCAAGTCTTTTTTTAGAGCTCCAGTTCCAATTCAACATCGTACACGACAACGGTTTGTAAAATCTAATACTTTAACCCCATTAGATTGTAGAATTAAAATGCTGCCTCACTAATCACTTTTTTCGATATTCCCCATTAACCTCCTGACTTAAATGAACACAATGAGACTAAATGTTGAGTCTAAAACTCAGACTTCAGATAATTAATGTTCCAATGCCTCTTAACATCTTCGCTTTAAAGAAAAACAATTTGGGCAAGTTACACATTTCCACAACTTAACAAAGAAACAATCAATATATACTTCAGCTTAATCAACTCTTACTATATTATAAGCCATCATCTACTTGCAGCAAAGAAACATACATTTACATTGACACCCTTCTTAAATTCCCATACTTATCCATTTACGGAAAGCGACAGTACAACAGTTTAAAACCCCAAAACAACATTAGAAAATGCACGTGGAGAATGACGTTAACAAAGGCAAATCCAAGAACATTCCTAATATTTTGTGAAAATGACAGGCCAAACTCCATCCTACTGTTCCTTTCCCCCAATATGCAGTCACACTCTCATCCCCCATAAAGCATAAACTCCTAAGGGTAGCCAATTAAGCTCTTAATCTTTAACACCATGTGACCTATCAAATAATAACTTAAGTACATACATTCCACCAATCAAATCTAAAGCGAATAAAATTAACAAATTCTTGTCAGAAGCAAACCAAATCACAAAAACGTCAAAAGATCACTCATTCGTTCCACAAAAAGAGATACACTTCCAGTTTGTGAAATCTAAAATTAAAATTAATATGAATTTACCTGAATTTTGAAACTAATAGATTTTGTAATTAGTAGTACTTTTCAGATTCTATTGAAAACTAAATAAATGACTTCACATGATTTAGTTAGAATTTCAGAAATTGACTAAAAAAAAAGTCAAAATATCTCTATTTTTTGTGGAAAGAAGGGAGTAGCAATTTTCCCTTTAGATACTTGACGCAATCAACTCAAAAGTAAAAACTCCAGAAATTAAAGTCCAAAGTAGAGACATTACTGAATACATTTCACCAACTCCAAATACTATCTCATGTAAAAGGAACATTAATTAGGTAAACAAACATATCAATCAAACAACATTAATTCCACTTGTCAACACATATAAACAACTCAATTTAAATTTAAAATCAAGGTAAACATAATTGTGTTCTATATGATTCATCTTGAATCCAACTTTGAGCAAACCCAACTTCAAGAATCAACAAGTTAATAATACCCAATATTTACAAAATTTAAAAAGTTGAAAAGTTGAAAATTTGAAAAAAGAAAAAAAAGTGTAATGGGTATTTACCTCCATGGCATTCTTGAGCAAAGCATCGTCTTGGGAAGTCCAGAGCGAGAGGGGAGTAAGGGCGCCCATGGCTGCAATTTCCCCAACTCCACGGCTTCGTAAATATTTTCGGCGGCTGCTGCTGCCGCTGCTGCTCTGTGAGAGGGGAAGCACAAAATAGGCTTTAAATATATGAAAAGTAGTTGTAAATAGTAGGGTAAGATTGGCATTTGCTCGCGGCCCAGTCCGATATAACCTCAATTTATTGTTATACACTTATACCTGGATAGACCACAGAAAAACCAAACGTGGGTTTTATGCGGTCCCCTGCTCAGATGGGTGATGTCAAATGGATGTTCTGTAAAATCCGAGTTAAGTGGGTCGAAAATCTATTTTTTTATTTATGCTTTATATAAATAAATGCTTTTAACAAAACCACTTCATTTTTATCAAAACGTATTGGATACCCTGTAGGATGTATTTCCGAATTGTTAACTTACTAACAAGATAGTTTGAGTGTTTTAAATAATAATAATAATAATAATAATAATAATAATAATAATAATAATAATAATAATCTGATAAAAATATTATTTCTTTGACATTTGGTATATTAAGATTTTTTAAAATTTATTAAACATTCTTAATCTTAATACAATAAATATATTAGTCGTTAATTCCTTTCAAGATTCTCAATTTTAAGATGATGATATGTCAACATCCTAACTGGATAATTGTCACCCCACATGGCTACATGCATTAAAAACTTGTACAACAAATTTTTACCATACATTATGCAAATAAGGAGGTATGCATAGATAATTGTACTTTTGCAAATTCGCATTAAAACAAAATATTTAAATGATCTTAATTTTATAATAATATATAAGTATATATCAATAAATATATATGACGCAACACGTATATTATTGAAATTATATGGTTTATATTTATAAAAACAGTTATTTATGTTGAGTTATTCAAATTTTGAGTGATCTAGATTTTTTTATCTCTCAAATTTTCTTAATTTGTGAATTTTTGATAATTATAACTTTGTTTTCGAGACGAAGAGAAAGTAAGATTTACAATGAATAAAGTTGAAATTCCAGAAGTGTATTATTTTAATCTCGTTCCAAAGAAGCATCAACAAGAATCCAAAAATAAGAGAAGCAGAAAATATCTCAAAATTGACCAGATGTTTTTAAACAAATAGTTATTATTTTTTAAGAGACATTATTAGTTAATTAGGTAGCAGATGGGCAATAGTAAATTAATAACAAATAGTTATTCCATATTTGTTTTTAGATTTTCTTTTGTAATTCCTAGTAGTGTTAACATTTCGTAGACTATAATCTGTTCCTTTTTTTTTCTCTTTAATCTGTTCCTTTTTTTCTCTTTTATGAGAAATATGGAGGTCAATAACTGATGTGCAAAATGCATGTGAAGTCAAACTATAAATTTTGGACTATAATCTCATCCACAACCCTTGAAAATATGGTAAACGTTTTATAATTTCTCCAAAAAAAATATCGTTAAATTGTATTTATATAGTTACCAAACTATTTACTTGGCAAATTTGAAATAGCAAATAAGGGATGCCGTGGCATGGGTACTATTGAAGTTGCGTTTGCACGTGATAGAAGCACAATTTTGGGAATGGAATTGGCAAAAGTATTTATAATAAATAAGAAAATTGATAATCTCTGCTTCACCCCACCCCAGCGATGATAGGCTCTTGCATTATTTGGAGAATTTAACTTCTCAATGAGAACTGCTACCTCCACAAGAAAACAAATGATGGAATTCACATATTAACCCAAACAGAATCCGTAGTCCAGTACTAACATACTCTATACAAGAAGAAGAAAGCCGAATGCAGTTTCCGATGAATAGTCCAATAACATGGTAACGATAAACAGACAGCTGAAATGTTTTACACAAACACACGAATGAAGGTTTTTATTGTCACAAATTACAGAGAGTACACTTGAGTAATATATATATAAGAAGCTCAGCCAACAGTTTATGTGAGAGCTCGGGGCTACTCGAGCAAAGCAAAGGTAGTGAGATCTGATCCTACTCCACCATGAAGATTTGGGTGATTGGGCTACACGCGTAAAGCACGAATTTGCTAGAGTACATTCGAATATCCAACAATAGTCTCATGGTCCCCTCCATTGTCTACTAACCCATAGCGCGGATCCTCCTCCCTTAGCTACTGTTAAAACCCTCTTTTTATTTTCCAAATAGCAAGCTTCATTGAAATAGAAACATGTGTAGGTTTATGTGCGTGTGTGAGTGTATGTACGTGACTGAGTGTGTTAAGATGGACAATGCTTACGAATTCATGTAGGAGATTTCTGTGAATGTCTTCCCCATTCCTAACCTACGATAAATAGAGAAACAGTTCAAATTTATCAAGGGATAAAAGGGAAATGCTATAAAATGAAGAAAGAATGAACTCAGAGTACGTGGTCTAGTAAGGACCTTTTTCTTGAAATTCTCAATTTGATTACTGATCACCTTCATCTATTAACCAATAGTAATACAAAGAAAAAGATGAAAATGAAAATTATTCAGCCGTCTGAATCATATGAAACAGAATCAATATTGCAAGTGGGAAACCAGAAATTTGCCCGCAACAAAACAGCATATTGGCATTAAACTAAGAACAGGAATGCTACATTATAGGCCAGTAAAACCAAGAATTTGCCTAAGAGGACAAAAAGGAAAACTTTGCAATTTGAATGCGGTCAGAAAGTTCACCATACGATAAATACATTAGACTTGTATTGATCTTAATTATGAAAGTTAACATAAAAACTCAAAAAATAAAAAGCAGCCTAAATCAGAATTAACTGTTAATTAAACATTGAACTGGTGTTTAGCTCCATTCTTATTACACTTTGTCTATATTGAAGACAAAATGATCAAATTTGTAATTAAAGTTTCTCCATCTCCATTTAGGTAGGCTTTTTGTCCTTTTAATAGCATTCAAGCTTGCTATGGGAGATATCGCAAGTAAGAAATACAGAGCTAGGTTTGGCAAATCCTTGAATAATTAGAATTATTAATGATACAACAATATAGTATGACAAGATAAAAAAAATTTAAGTATTACCTACTTATCCCTTGTAATTAGGATGTGAACAATCTGCACCTTGTAAAGTACCAAAACTACCAAAATGTCAAAATCGGTTCGTTTGATAACTGCTTCTGTTTTCAAATTTTTGTTTATGTTTTTAGTTTTTTGGAAGTAGTAGCAGAAAATATTGTTTGGTAACTATTTTTGTTTCCTTAAATGTAGAAGCAAAATCAATTTTGGCAGCAAAAAAGTGAAAACACCAAAAGATGCTTCTTCAATTTTGGAAGAATCAGGCGTAAATTAAGTCATGTCTTCGATTTCCGTTGGCAACCAAAACTATCAATATATTTTCTAAATACTCCCTCCACGATAAATTCTATCAAAACCCTACGCTAGCAAAAAAAAAATAATTAATAATATATATATATATATATATATATATAAAACGGTGTCGCTTCTTCTTTAATTTTTTTAAAGAGTATTATATTCAATAATTTTATTAGTAGTACTTTCAATATATTGTTTCATGGAGTATAATTTAAAGCAATTTATTAAAATTTAGGTAAAATCAATTTTGTTATCAGACATTGTTCTTGATTTTTTGTTTCAAATATTTATTGTAACACGTAATTATCAAACATTATTATCTAATTTATGATTCTACAAGTGAAAGTAAATAAAAGCAAAAAAACATATGAAATCAAAAACTTAAAACAAAAACATGAAAGCAGAAACAGTTACCAAACGAGTCCTGAGTTTGCGTTGTGTATTGACGAACTGATACAGAGTGAAACACTTATGGTATAAGTAGAGTTCAACTGGATTGACTTTTATTAAGAATCTACAGTATCACTCTAAGCTTAGCAGTTATAAATTTTGACATGCTTTTGTTTTATAACCTAGATACAGATTCATGTTTTTAGATAATCAAGAACATACCATTTGGGATTTCATAGGCTCTAACTTTCTAACTATTTTCAAACACTATGAAAATTAAGACCAACAAAACAAAATAAGTACACAATCTATGAGTATTATAAAAGAGTTGTCTTTATCGGTTAAACTATGAAGACTAAAGCCGAATATATAAAGAGAATCAAGCCGGGAAACTAAAAAAAGTAGTTAGCATAGCTTCAACCTTCCGATCGCGAATGATGTTCACAGACTCCTCCATCTTTTGCTCAAGACCACACAATTCATACTGCGTCATACCATTCAAATTCTCCTCACCCATCCTACGCCTTCTCAAATCAAATCCAACCATGGAAATTTTAATTTAAACAGATACATCAATAATAATCCACACTTCCAAAAAGTAAAAGAGCCTTTAATAATCAATGAATTACCTGATCTCCCTCTGAAGATTCCTATTCACCTCTTTCAATTTCCTCAACTGCTCTTGCATTGCCTGCATCACCATTATCAATCAAACACATTTTATTTACTGAGAATAAAAATAAAAATATGCCTAATTATTGTGTATGGATGGATATAAACGTAACTCGGTCTGTTCTAGAATTATTGACAAGTTTTCAAAATGATGACTTTACAAAAATATCTCTAAGCATCAAATACAAATTAGTAGCATTGTTAAAAACGTATATCCTAAGAAGTAACTAACCTCATAGTGGGAGCTCCAGAGATCGATACCCGAGGTCTTCTGGTACAGATCGAAAAATTGTTTTGTCCTGAAATTAGATACACTTTATGGTTTAAAATTAAATTTATGTCTGTAATTTTTGTTTGTAAATGAAAATTATATGCTTACGAGATGGAGGGGCTGATGTACTCACGAAGCTTGTTAGTGCTGGAGACCATGATAATGGAGACTTTAGCATCACCGAGCTCATTGGCCTTCTTGAACAGACCGTTTCGTCTCTTGGAATACGTGAGTTGCTTCTCGATCCATCCGTTCCATTTAAATTTAATGACTATTTGTTTATTGTTTAAAAAATTTATTAAATATAAAATTAAATAAAATAAATATAGATAACCGTTTGATTATAGTGGAATAGATGATAGAGTAAAAGATAAAACATAAAATTTGAGTTCCACCTCTACATGTTTTGAAACTCAAAAAATTGTCTTGCTCAATTTACCATGAGTTAAGGCCATTAATGTACCAATATATTATATAAATCGTTAAATTTTGAGTTTATTCTCTTAATTTTTATTATTTATTGAATTGACTCAATATTATTAATTTTAATTATTAAATTCAATCTGAGTTCATTCCATAATCAATTCTGAAAATTTATATAAAGTCCCACAACAATTATATGAAGCCTATATCAATTGAAACTCACAATTAAAGTGAAATCTACATAGGAGAAAAATTCCATTAATGAATTGGATAAATAAAAAAAATTAATGATATTATAAATTTAATATAACTAATAAAAAATAAAATTAATTTTAAAATGTGAAATAAAATATAATGTCATTATATTTAACTATATTAAGCCTACAAATATATATTGTAAGGTACTAGCTCATATATATATATATATATATTTGTTGCATCTATTTCGGACAATGTCATACGTTTGAACTAGTTTTAAAACATAATTATACAAAAATAAAAATGAAAGTACAACACTTCATTTGAAGACACACAACTTATTTAAAAATAATTTAAAATTTATTTGTTAACTGAATAAGTTATAAAAGAAACACATATTGACTAATTTTTTCCAAATAAATTGAAAATATTATAATACTTAACATATAATTTCTTTCAAATTGGCATAAATAAACACTTTTAAGATGATATATTTTTTTGAGAATAAGTTATAAGTTGTTGTAATAAGTTGTCTCAAAAAATGCCCAAATTTAATTAATCCTACAAAATGAGGCTTAGAACTAATGTATCTATATCTATCTATCTATCTATCTATCTATCCATCTATCTATATCTATATATATACATATATAAGAAAGAGAGAGAGAGAGACTCACTTGTTACTATCTTTTTTATTGTGCAAGTTAATTCTTTTTACTATTTATTTTAATAGAAGATCACTGATTTTTTTTATTCTGATTCTTCTACCTACACTTGACCCTAATGATAGTTATAATGATGGTCAAATATTTTTATGTCACACTGAATATGGTGACCTGCTCAAGCCTAAATTTGAGTCGTTCTTCACCACTTGCACTGGACCATATAATAATAATTTTATTAAGAGTAATTACAATACCCCAAAATGTTAATAAGGATATTGTTTTTTTAAATTATATTTTTTTCTAAATTATATTTTATTGAGTCAAAAATATTTGATTAAATTTGATTTTTGTTATTTTTAGAATTAAAATTTTAATATTTTGAGATTTATTAAAAATAAAATACAAAATACAAAATAAATTAATTATGAACAAACACTTATATTACGAGTAGTCTCTGCTGTAACTTTTGTTTAAACAGATTCTGTCACGTATTTTTTAAATTCGTTTTCTAAACCCTTGGTTCTTAAAACTGAACGAATTTTATATTTTCGGAATCCTTAAAAAGTCTATTATAATGTTTATATTTTGACTTTTTATTAGTTATGTCTTTAAACTGATCATAGTAGAACTTTTGATAACTACTGCATTAGATTTTTAGCTGTAAATTTTTATTTTCAAAATATTATAACTTTATGATTTTAAATCGATTTGAGTCATTCTTGAGTCTAAATTGGACTCCTTGAAGTGTTGTTTATTATGGTATTTTCATATTTATAAAAAAATAAATTCAAGCTGAGGGTTATATGACTAGATTGATGGGATGAGGTCTTAAGAAAATTTGGACAAATTTAGGGTTATAATTTTTACAGATTATGGTCAATTCTTTAAAGCATAAATGAACATTTGGGTTAGCTTACAAGTATTATTTTGATATGTAAGTTAATATGAAAAATATTTTGTGACTAAAGATTTGTTTGATATGTTTGGACATTTGAGGGCAAGACTTTATGTTCAAGCGTATATGAGTGAGTTTGATCACGAGGTATTGGATATCTTCCTTTCAGCTATATTTATTTTGTATGAATATATATATCTGTTAATTTGTTTGTCCGTAGTGGAGTAGTAATATTTATTTTTATATTTATACTATTTTCGTTTGCTTGACATCTCAAATAACAATTGCTCGCTATTCATGTATATGCGAGGTAGTTGATTAGACATCCTGATGTGACCTTAGAAAATGATTTACTTATTTGATTTGTGAGATTATTTACATTTAAAATTGTGCACTATTAGACCACACTATGTTAGAATGACTTTAGGCATACCAATGAACTATATGTTTATATGCATGCCCTTTTTAGCACTAAAAGAGACATGGTATATATCATTCTGTGTGCTTTGGGGGTGAAGTTGGCCATATAATTATTTATTTTAGGATACATGGATCAACCCTATCTATTCTATTACGGAATAGTGACGTATGTGTCACGCACTATTACCATTTTGTTAGCATCCTGATCAGATATTTCTGTTTTATTTGGATTTGAGCTCAGTATGATATCTTTAACTTTACATTACTTTCAGTCATTTATTAGTATGGATTTTGACACTACTTTGATATGTTTCTATTGCGTTTGTTAGGTTTTGTTCATTTATTTTTAACGTTTATTTCATATATTGTTTATATTATCCACACTGAGTTTTTGTTCAACCGTCTTTTCTTTTCTGATGGCGGTAGGTAAACAGGGGTATTTCGATTTGGGTATTTGGGTTGTGCGAAGAAAGCATCTATAAAATCCATTGGGATTTGTTTTTTCTTTTGAATGAGATTTGTAAGAATGTTTACATTTGTTATTTTTTTGGAGGATATTCTACAATTTGTAATTTTGGGTTTTTGATTTGTAACCATTTACGAACATTAATACTCAGTATATATTTTGAGATTTAATCTCTTTTGTTAATGACTTTCTTTTTGTTCCACTTCGGGAAGGGGTGTTACAGTAATGAAAAGCAAAATTTAATATGATCACTTATGGAAAATTTAATTACAAGATTGATTGTACTTATGATATGAATCGTGTAGGTGTAGGTGTCAACTTAAAATTTGAGTTAAGTTGGATTCATTACTTTTACAGTGATTTAAGTTCTCACATCATTAACACCAAAAAACCATTACAAATTAATGAAATTAACTTGTTTTCTTAATATATAGTTTTAAGAGAATAATTTTAAATATAAATTTTGGAGGTTGCGTGTTAGTTGTGTTGAATCACATAATGAGAAGTTCAGCAACACGTCTTTTTCCATTGTCATGTGGATAAAAAGAGATTTGAAGTTCAATGATAATTATTTATATAGCAGTTAACTATTTTATCTAAATATCTGATGATTACTTTTGCAATTCCATTGGGATCTCTAGTTTAACATGCTTAATTTGGTAAAGTCAATGATATAAGACTTGGCACATGCAAGTAACCAGAAATTAATAAACACAAAGTTTGACTAAATATATAGGATTAGCTTTGCCTTCTCAATTACATGAATTGGGAAGTCTATCTCTCTCTCTCTCACTATTTCTCTATGACATATTAATTAATGCAAGATAATGAAAATTTAGCTAAAACAATTTCTTATGAACTAATTTAAACTAATTTGTGTGTGGGGTAGATTCGTAGCCAACATTGGTTAGATAGTCAAAATAATCGTATATGTTCATTTTTTATCCGATGGTATAAAATTAAGTTGCTTAATTTTTGTATGCGCATCAAATTATTTGAGTACGTGCAAAAAAATTGTACGTAGGCACACAAAAACTACGCGCATGTTAAATGACCAAATTAACTCTAATAGGGCATGCGCACAAAATTTGTGCGCCCACAAATTGCTGAAGGAATTGTGGTCTAGATATCCTTATTATCTTTTTATTTATTTTATTTTCACAATACATGCATAATTAGTATTTTCATATTGAATTATATATACACATATGTTTCCTAAATTTTAAATTTTCTTATTCTTAAAAATTTTAAAACCACTATCATATTAAATTTTTTTCCTATAAAGTATAAACATTCTTATTGTTAGATCATTGTGTTAAGTTTTTATATACATACAAATAAATTCAAATTTTTATTGTAAAAACTTAATTATCTTATTAAAAAAAACTAAAATTTAGTTGTATTAATTTAAAATAACATAATTGTTAAATTTGTTTAGCAAACCAAATATAAAAAATACATTTTAGGCTTCATCTTCAACTTGACCATCAAACATTAGAAAATAAGTCATTTTCCCATAAAATATTTTACCGAAAAATATTTTTTTGAATACGTTTTCCTTGTATCAGAATTCATTGAATTTTCTAATATGTTTTAGTCCTCAATAACCTAACAAATTCTAATACCAAATGTTGTCTGGAGAACACACTGGATTCATATCGTATTTCATTATAATTCAGAATGTATTTGGATAAACAATATATATTGGTATTGGAATTGGAACCTTTTCTTTCGATTAAACAAAACCTTATTATATGACATTGATAAATTCTATTTCATTAGGTTGGCATGTAAATCAATCACCTTCTAAATCGAAATCTTCAACAGTGGCTGCTAACAAGCTATTCTTTGCAAACTCGGTATCCTAGATATTGTCAGTGTTCATAAAAATCGGTTTCCAAAATACCAGCTGTCAATGATAAATTAAATATAAAATTCTGATAATATTGTCTCAAATAAGTAAACGATCCACCAAATAATAAGTTAACCGCATAAACAGCAATATGCAATTAACCTCAGTAAAATAAGATAACATAATATTTAACATGGTAACCCTAAAGGAAAAAACCACAGGGTTAAACTCCAAATTTTTTATTATTTCAATAATAATAAAGTTTACAATAATCCTCTCAAATAAATTTGAGGCTAACACTATAATTCTCTCAAATTTTACTACATAAAATTTGAGACTCACAATAAATTAAGATATTACAAAATTATCTCTTTTAATTTCTTTTTCCGGTAGAAACCAAGCTTTTTCTCTACATAACAACTGATAGCACACATCTCTATTTATAATGTGCATCTCATTCCTCAATCAACTCTGACATTGATTAAGTCTTCCATCGGATTAGTATTCCAATATTTATTAGGAATTACCAAATTCCTTTCTTAGACATATTCTAAATTGGTCACCAATTGTTGGAAATCTGTTGTTGAGAATATCTTGTGATGATATTAAACTGCTGCAAGTTGTTGCACGGAGTCTGACGAAATGCATCCCAATATAAAATAGGCACTAAAATGTAATATGTTATATTACTTAGAAATACATATTTGTTAAGTAATCAAAAACTGCATTTGTAACACCCTCAAATTTGGACATCCACACCCTGACTTGAGTTGTCAATTTATTAATAATTTCATAACTTACAAATACACAAGACTTTAAAGTATACA
>JAUMHB010055029.1:0-12773 GCA_032359685.1 Pittosporum tobira
TTTTTGTCGAAAACCAATATTTGCATTTAGCACTCTACAATTTATTTTATCCCCAAAAATATCATACTATTAAAAATAAATAAATTTCATAACATGTTGAAAATATTGGATTCTTACGCTACCTACAACTTTTTTCAAAATTTACTAAACCATCAACGAAAAATCTTTCTTTGCATTCATCTCATCCAACCATTCCCCTCGTTAAATCCAAAAAATAAAGAAAACGTCATAAGTTCACTTTTCACCTAACCGAACACTCTTAACACTATGTTTATAAATTTTGAGATAAAAAAAAATAAATTAAAAAATAAAAAAAAAATTATAATTTTTTTTTGTATTTGTAACAGAAAATTAAATAAATTTTTTCTTATATTTGTGAGTTGAAAAGAAAAAAAATAACATGTTATCATTTTACCCCTTAATAATAAATTTTTTATTAAATACATGGTTGGGAGTACATGAGATAATTTTTATTTTGTTTTACTAAGAAGTGAAGGATGTTTTAGGTATAACAGAAAACTATTTTTTTTTATAGACAAAATAATTTATTCTAGAATTTTAGTTAAATATTCCCTCTGACTGAGAAAGAATGACCAAAATCTGATTTTTCTGTCTTAAAAAAATGATCATTATGGTACAAAAACTTATTAATTGTTTATTTAAGAAAGAATAATTTTATGAGAATAATTAATTTTTTTGTAGCTTAATAGTTTTGTCTCTCTTCACAAATACCAGTTATTGTTTTGCATATATTAGGCGTTATTCAATACATAAAAAATATTTTTTAATAAAACAATTTTTGGGAAATCATTTTTTGGAAAAATATATTGTTTTTTGAAGTTTGGTTGTCAAATTGAAAATGAGGTAGAAAATGTACTTTTTATTTTGTGTTTCAAATAAAATTAACAATCACATTATTATAAATTACTCTAAGATGTGTTTTAATTTTTTGATGTGAAAATTCAATGAAAGCTTGACTCGTTTTATAAGTAAAAACTTAACTATAGTCTACCAATACAAATATTCACATTTTGTATTAATGGATTTAACAAAATAATAGTTACTAATATTTTAAGAACTAAGAAATTTTAAAATATATATTACACATATAGAATTTTTTTTTAAAATCATTAAATTATTCATACATTGAGAAAATAAAAGTAATTAGGTTTAATTAAAAATAAAATAACATAAATAAAAAGAACTTAAGAATGACAAAATAGAAGTGTTATAGAAGAATGAGTGAAAGCAACAGTACTTGGACAACTTTCCAAAAATTGAATAACGATTCAAAAAATTTAGAAAACATTTTCTGAAAAATATTTTTCTTATATCAAATAGAGCCTTAAATATTTTGATAATTTTTGGGGACAAAGGACTATATATATATATATATATATATATATATATATATATATATATATTACCAAATGAAACATTATTTAGATTATAATTCAAATGAACACTTGAAAAATAATTTGATTGTCACATAACTACTTATAGTTAAAAACTCGTCACGTAAACATTTAAAATCGTGAAGTTAAGTAGATCGAATAAAACAACCTTTTTATCTTATGTCATATTTGGATGAAACACTTACATATAATTATAGTTGTATTTTTTGAGTATTTTAAAATTATAATTAAAAAAATATACATATATTAAAATTTGTGCCAAAAATTATGAAAAGAAGTTATCCATTAGTTTTGTTAAAACGATAACGTTTTAGTTGGTTACATAAATAGGAAAGAAACCTGAGGGATATCATCAAGCGGTCGAGTTTGACCATCAATTCAACAAATTTATAGACAACGCTGAGAAGGGCTCACCTACAACCGTTTATCAAATTCAAGGTAATTCAATCATTTACCAACTCCGCCTTCATTTTCTTTTTCTTTTTCCTGTCGTTGCTCTGACATTGTAGTCTGCCCCTGATTTGCTTACTTAGAGGCAGAAATGGGGTTCGGAGCGCTAAGACCCATCATTCGACCCGTAGCCAGAGCCGTATTATCAGCCCCTACCACATTCGCTTTCTCCTCTGCAGCGGTTGCGCCGCCTATTTTTCTATCCCCGTCTTCGATACTGGAGCCCCGTCTCCTCTTGGCCTCACTTAGACGCAATAATCCATGGATTCCGGCATCGAGTGCGTTCTTACACAGTCTGACAGACACAAGACTCCCAAAGCGAAGACCCGTTGATAAGCCCCGTAGAAAACGGGCCAAACTTAGACCCCTAGGTTCCTTTTAATTTCAGTTTTACATGCTGAATGTATCATACTAGGGTTTCATTGGGATTATTGTTTTTATGCTATTGATTTTTATTTTTAATATCGAAATGAAAATGTGGATCAGAAATGCGACTAGGGTTTTTGAGGTTTATTGTATCATAAATCAGTGATTGGGTAATGGGTGCACTGTGCTATTTTTAATTTCACTATCCTGTTGCCATCATTACCTAAGCGACCTTTATATTTAGCTATAAAGTAATATCTCAGTAATATCTGTGACTCCTTTTGTGGAATGGATGGATTATCACTTTAGTTTTGCATTAGCTGTATGAATGTTTATAAGTACAATAACACTGATTTGGTAATGTAGGGCCACATGCCTGGGTTCAATATGTGCCGGGTCAACCAATTGTTCCTAAGCAGCCCAATGAGGGAAGTGTCAAACGGAGGAATGAGAAAAAGCGGATGAAACAGAAGCATGCATTTATAATGGTTCGTGTGTATGCTTAGGACTTCATTTTCCTTCTGTTCTGTTGTTTTTACATATTA
The DNA here is from genome assembly GCA_032359685.1 of Pittosporum tobira. Lineage (NCBI taxonomy): Eukaryota > Viridiplantae > Streptophyta > Magnoliopsida > Apiales > Pittosporaceae > Pittosporum > Pittosporum tobira. The sequence goes on from JAUMHB010055029.1 coordinate 2,777, forward strand.
TACCCAATTTTTGTATTGACCCATAAGTTCTCCGTTGACCACTTTTTGCAGTGGCATACTGAACATCCGAAAATATACCTTCTAAACATTATAATTCTCCACTTGCCTATCCTTTCTTCTTTAAAATTAAAAATATACATTATAAGCATTATATAAGTCCTTCGTATAGAGCGGATCACGAGGGGAAGACTTGTACACTAATCCCTGGTCATCAATACCTCACGTTAGGACCAATAATTCATAAATCATATTTGTATTACGATCAATGCCTAATTCTAGGGAACTCAACCTACATTAGCTATAGAATCGCCAACCTTTGCTCGGGACCATAACCTCACCCACCATATATATGCGAGGGAACTTTATAAAGTGACACATGAAATGCTTAGGTTTTCTTTGGATAAAGTGTGAGCTCACCTATTTTACTGTTTTTCATTTCATCCGAACTGGTTTGGTTTTGATTACAGGCTGAGAAACAGAAGCGTAAAGCTCAGATGCAAGAAGCTAAAAGGAAGAAAATCATTAAAAGAGTAGAGCGTAAGATGGCTGCAGTTGCAAGGGACAGAGCATGGGCTGAAAGACTAGCAAAGCTGCAGAAGCTTGAAGAAGAGAAGAAGATGGCTGCCTCTGCCTAGTTTGCATATGGGCTGTTTGGTATGCTGCATGTAAACTTCTTCTTCCCCCAATTAACTTGGATGGTGAACCTAGCTGTTCTTCTTTCGTGTAGGATGGTGAACCTAGCTGTTCTTCTTTCTTCCCCCAATTCGTATGCAAACCCATACACTTTACTTTCCTCAGATAGTTAGTACAGATTCTTTTTTAAATTCAAGGTATGTTATATTATTATTGTTTTTCTTATTTTTGGATGTCTGAGGGAGTGAAGGTTTAGATTCTGTGAACATTTTCTGTGTCTACTGTTTGGGTGATTTGGCTTTGCGATTGACCCTAAAATTCCGATTCATTTTCAAGGAAAGCAATTAGCTTCAGTCTTTGTTGTTCTCTTTCCCAAAATACTTCCTCCATCCGAAAATGATGCCATATCTCAGTTCTACAGTAACAGCAGTTATTTTAAAATTTTGAGAATTTATCTTTAATTTTTCAATTTGATACCTTTGATTTTTAAGTGCTCCGTAATTTTTTATTTATTTGTATGTATATAAAAACTTACTAACTAGTGACAATGATTTTATAATAATTTGGCTTTCAAGTCTAATTTTCTGTCATATGCAGTTCATAATTTAATTCCAAGGAAGTTAAAATCTACATAATCTGAAAACAAATTTAAAAAATATCGGCTAACAACATGATATATCACACACTAAAAATAATTCCTAAGAAACAAAATACTAATACATACCGAAAAATTAGACACTAGTTAGATCTACTCCCTTCATAGTTTGCTCCATACATTCTAATCATTCTTCGGTTCTTCGTTTTTTTAGCTTAGCAAAATCCCTTTGGAAATTCACCAAGAAACGTCTATGCCTAGGCGGTCTCTTTTCACGGATATCTTTCAAAATCTCAGCCCAAATCTTGTCCATGTGACACTGATATTCTTTCAGTTGTTCATACTTTTGCTTCAGTCGGGGTACCATAACTTTAGCAGTACCAACCGGATCACGGCGCAGAATTTCCACAGCCTCCATACCATCTCCGTTAGCGCCGCCGTACAGCTCCTCAATGCACCTAAAATTATGAGCCTTGAACTTTTGGTCAATCTTTTCCGGGTAATTGGACAAAATTTCAGCCGTTGATTTCGTGTATTGAAAAACCATGTCCATCTCATACTTGAACGTTTCCCAAACCAACAAGGTTTCCTCGTACAAATCCATCTTTATAATTGTTTTCTTCTTTCTAAAAACCCCCTTTACTTTTTTATGGAATCTGTCTTCGGAAAACGAATCCTCTGCATACTCTGCAGCATCAGCAGAAAATCGTGTGAACTCGATGTGCAAATCCGGGTCATCTTTGAACAAAACCCTGAGCTCCATATCAACTTGATAGATATCCATCTCCTGCTTCTGATACATCCCCATTATTTCACAGAAACTCACAAAAACACGCCGATCTTCGTCTTTTAAAAAGCGCTCGTGAATCTTGTTAATGAATTCGATCGCGGATCGAATGAAAGATTTCTTGTACAAATCCCCGAGAGGGGTTTTGTTGTGGTCCTGGGGTGGTCCCACCACCTTGTATTCTTTTGGCAAGAAAGTGTCGAGGCCGAAGAGCAGGTCTTGGTGACTGGCGAGAAGGTTTTTGAGGTCAAAAATAAGATCAGAAGGATCTTCATCTGGGTTTTCTCGCAATTCTCTCATGATTTTGGTGTATTTCTTGTATTTTGCAGGGTTTTTGCAGAATCTCTGCTTTACAAGATTAACAAATCGAAAAGCAGCAGGTAGCAATGGTTCGGATTCCATGGTGGATTTCATGCGAGAAGGAAAGTAGAGTGATGTGGAACAGGGAGGTAGTATTTATATTAGTGCAAGTAGTCCAAATCCGATTAGGAATTCGTAAATTGTAGTCACTGGCCTGTTTTCGTAATGGCGGTGGCCGGTGGATGCTTATGTAGCGAAGTTGTCCCTGACAGCGGTTTTCTTATTACAATTAAAGTATAAGTACTTCCTCAATTTCAAAATAAGATATTACTGTATTACTCTTTTACTATTATTATTACTTAAAATTTAAAAAATATTTTAATATTATAAAATTATATGATATTCATAACTTTTTCTTATTATTGGCGAAATTTCGTATCATCTCTAAAAACAATACATTTTAGAAACAATTTTGTTTTGGGGGGGTAAAATTGAAAATGAAAATTTAGTTATAAAAATCAAATTTTTTTTTTTATAAAGTATCTACTAAGTATAATTTAAAAAAGGAATAAGCATAATTTTATTTTCAATTATACTTTTGGTAATTTTAGTTTTTACTTTTTCTTTTACCTTATTTTCAGAATTCTAAGAGTTTTAGTGGTAATTAGTTATTATCTTAATTAAAAGGGTTTTATTGTCTTAGTAAGTTATTTGTGTTGATTCATAAAAATTAAAAAATAAAAAATCTAGATACATGCGCAGACCCTCATTCCCCTTTTCCTCTATCGATCTATACATTGTTTTCTTCTTGATTTCCTACAAACATTCGGATGTTGGGGATTTCTTTATAATATAATTCAAGGATATCTTTGATATTATTCATCTCTTTTTTTGTGGATTAAAAGCTTTTTAGGGGATTTTTACATAAAGAAGGGAACAAAAAGATTTTACCTAATTTCATTATTAGAATAGAATAAATTTTTAAAAAGGACTTATATAAAAATTAATATGAATAAACTTGGAAATAGTCCATTTGCTCGAAAATAGAAGAACATTTTTCACTTTTGAAGAGTCAATTTAAACACATTTTCAAATTCAAAGTTTTCAATTGATATATAAATCTATCTGAGTTATGAATAATTAATTTTCGTAACTATATTACTTATCAAATATGTAGCAATTTTCACAATGATATTGGTTACAATCAAATAAATTTATCTATCAATTAAAAATTAAAATATTCTATATATAAAATAATATTAATAATAAAATTATAAAATTATAAGTAAAATGGATTAATTAAAAAAATGAGATTTATAAGGAAGAAAAAGAAAAAAAATGGAGTGCAGTAGTAGTTATTTTTTTTTCCCTTTTGATAATAGTAAGAAATATATTAAATAATTTATTGGTCTTTATTATTATTATTATTATTTAGTTCAACGAGTGGTGAAATAGATAGGCTCGGTTATCTGACCTTACAGAATAAAAGAAAAGCATTATCACTAGACTATTACTTTCGGTTGAAATCTTAATAATTACACACGTCATCCGTCTTTATGAATGAATTGATTGCAGAGACATAAACAAAACTTCAACACCAACTAAGTCTTAGTTTAACGATTAAAAATAAAAATAAAAATTTTATTATTTTAAAAATATTTTAAATTCGATTTTCTCATACACAGTTGTAAATATATTTTTTTATTATTTAATTAAGTGAAATTTTATTCCTTCTTATTAGTAGGATTTATAGATTAATGGTACATATTTAGTATCACCACCTATTAAAAAAAAGTCTCAGGTTTGAATTTTTTCACGTAATGTGTGAAGTTAATTTTTTTATTACTTAATTAAGTGGAGTTTTGTTCATTGTTATTGATGAAACTTTTGGATTAATGATACAGAGTCAATGCCACCACCTATTAAAAAAAATAAATTCAACGTTACGAGTACTTGTTTCTCAAATGAAGTAGAACAAAGATGCTACCCGAATATAAAATATTTTTTTCATTTTTGAACGTTCAAGATAAACTTGTAGAATGGGTTTTTATTTTCAATTATAATTTCAAAAAATAAAAATAAAAATAAAAATTCAACAATGCATGTTCTTGTTTCTCAAATGATGTAAGACAAAGAACCTGCCCTGATATAAAATATTTTTCACATTTTTCAACTCTCAAGATAAAATTGTAGAATGAGTTTTATTTTCAATTGTAATTTTTATATTATCAATTTAATTTTCAGTTTTAATGACTGTATTTTGCAGTGTTCAAAATTTTATTAGACAAAATTATTCGATGAAAAGAGAAAGTTATCATTTATAATGAATACTAGGATATTAATTGTTATTATATTTAATGAAATTAATAATTATTTAAAAATTAATTAATTTATTAAAATTTTATTTAAAAATACTCTATCCAATACTCAAAAGAAATTTTAAAACAGCGTTATTTTGGTATAGAATGCTTTTCAGAGGTGATCGAAATCACTTGTAGTCCTTCCTCTACTGGTCTGTGAGCTGTCTATTTTCCCACAGGTCAGCAATACCATGACTGGTTACTTTTGTCGGTCGTATTATGTACAAGGACTTAGCGGTTGAAACTTGAAACTAAAGTTTCGTTTGTTATAGAAAAAATATTTTTTAATTTTTTTAATGTTTGATATGTCAGAGAAAATTCAGTTAATAGAAAATTATTTTTTAGTTAACAGAAAATTTATTTATTATTTCAAGAAAACGGCTTACGAATTTAAATCCATAAGTCATTTTTTGGAAAGTGGTCCGAATATTGTCTATTTCCGTCATTTTTTATAATATTTGTATTTAATCATTTTTATCGTCTTTTTATTTATTTTATTTTTAAAACAAATACATTTATTTTTATTTTCACAATATATGCATAATTAATATTTTCATATTGAATTATATATACACATATATTTTCTAAATTTTAAATTTTTTTATTCTTAAAAATCTTAAAAATCACTATTTTATTAATTTTTTTCCTATAAAGTATAAACATTCTTATTAATATATCATAGTATTAAGTTTTTACATACGTACAAATAAATTCAAATTTTTATTGTAAGAACTTAGTTTTATTTTATTAAAAAAATTAAAATATACTCATATTAATTTGAAATAACATAATTGTTAAATATATTTTGAAAACCAAATATAAAAATACATTTTTAACCTCATTTTCAGTTTGACTATCAAACATCAGAAAATAAGTCATTTTTTCAGAAACTATTTTCTCAAAAAATATTTTACCAAATTTTTTTTTTATTGAAACACATTTTCCTTATATCAAACATAACCTTAAGTCTTGAGATTTGTAATTATTTAAAGAAAAATAAATGATATACATTCATATTATTTTCTTAACTATATGTAATCGTATCATACTCTATCCATTTAAATTTATTTTTTAATTAAATTTGTCTAAATTTATCTATCTTTTTTCTGATATTATTTTTAATTATATTTTTATAACATTATTGACGTTTGATTTGTCATCTATTTTCATTATGAGCATAATGATATTTAAAACCAATTGTCTAGTAGGAACCTCTCTCTTCCTTTTTTTGAAAACTATGAGCGCATCTTTGGAATGTATTTGCCGAGAAAGAGTAATACTTTTTTCGTCTTAAAAATAATAATTTAAAAAATAATCTAAATATGTATTTTTTGGGTGAAATAATTTTTTTGCATTTGTTTTTTATTAGGTGAAAAAGTTAAATTTTGTAGGTTAATTTAAATAAATAATTGGATGGTTTCAAAAAGAAGGGTAATATAATGATAAATATTATTTTCTCTTATAAAAATAAATTTTTTAATATAAGAATTTTTAATGTTTTGATCATTATTTTTAGTATTGAGTGAGTAATATTTAAGAAAGAATTAGTGAAATTAATTATAAAATTAAAAAAAAATTATTAGTAAAATAAATACTCATTAACATTAGAGGAAAAGGAATTTTTAAAAAATCTGATTTTTTTTTTCTTTCTAAACGTGTATTTTAATTAATTAAAATAATAAATGTTAGAAGGGAGATCCAGCTCAGCGAGAATATAATAATACCCAGTTACCCACTGCCACATTCTTTGCCACGCATCAAACGTGAATACAAATTTAAGAATCCAACCAACATTCAAATCGGCGACGCAATGAGTACCAAATTTCGCACAACCGTTTTTCATTAATCATCTCTCTCACAAGTAGTGCTTCTCTTTCTCTCTGTAAGTCTAAATCTGACCATATTCTCCGGGAGACCATGAATCGGCGGGACGATCCGAATCCGTTTGACGAGGAACCACAACAAGAAGTCAATCCATTTTCGGTAACCGCCACCATTTCCACCGTTTTCTCAGATCTACTGCCTATTTTTACCTCTTTATTTTGTTTCGTCTCACATATTTGTTTTAATGAAATCGGCTTTTTTTTTTTTAATTTTTTTTTTAATAAATCAATTACCCTGTATACGCAAGCAGTGGATCAATTTTTCACTCCTTATTTCTATATATTATTTCTTTATTTGATTGGATTTTGGTTTATATTGGTAATTTGGTACTGGGGTGTACTATTGTGACACGAGTAGTGTTAGATTCCAAATTTGTCATCTCAGGTATGATCAGATCACTTGTAATTGGTTGATCAATCACAAATTGTTTGGGACCAAATTTTGGAACTCTAACATTACTCTTACGAAATAGACATGTTAGAAGGATGCTACAGTAATGAGCTATTTGCTTAATTGAACAAATTAAGATATTGATAGTCTTATGTATTTTTAGTAGTTACGGGTTTTGTGATAATGTAACCAAGGCAGAATGGTAGATGCTATTTTCTTTAAAAGTATACTGTTTTGTAATGTGAATGCTCCTACACGTACAAGCATGAAAGAGAACTAGGGAGATCTCCGTTTTGAAAATGAATTTGATTTTGATACACCATCAGTGTTTATACAAGAGGTGTTAAGATTATTCCACGTCATCTGTTTTGAATAAAAGTTCCATTGTTTTAACGAGGTGTCGTGATTTCGCTACAACTTATGTGTACCCCAAATGCATCAACCTTTTCTCTTTAAATATGGGATTTATGCTCCATATATATACACTCTTTATTGTCTATTTGAGGATCTTCTCGTGGGTTATTTTGGACGATCTGAAATTACACTTTTTTTTTTCTTAGATAAAAGGTAAGTTATTAGATGAAAAGAGATGGTGGACAAGGAAATACAAAAAATGTAGGCAGGCAACTTTCCAATCTCTACAAAGATCAGACATGGAAATACAACTAAAGCATCGACGCGGACACCCTTAGAGAAGCAAGGAAAAATATCTTATCTCGCATAAAAACTAAAGACAAATATCTATTTTTAAAAATCTTAGTGTTGCGTTCATTCCAGATCCCAAAAAACATAGAAGAAAACACATTTTAAAAGCATCTTTGCATCCTTAATCCCCCCAAACCTTTGTACATTGTAATCAACAAATCATCAACCGAAGCAGGAGATAACGATTTCTCCCCAAACACTAATGATAAGAGTTCTAGAAACCCCAGGCAGTAGTACAATGCAAAAATAAATGAGAATGTGAAAATTTCAAATTAGCTCTTGATTAATTAAGAATATATTAATTCGAGACAATTTCAGCTTAAATTGATTTATTGGAAGTATATATGAGGAGACAATTAACATTTGACAATGATTGATAGTCTTTTCTTTTGTTTAATGTTGTTTTTGTAGATGGGTTGGATTTAGATACTGACTAGTACAAATGTATGCTTAGTCGAATGGTCATGTTTTTGATGTCATATCTGATAGTTCACGTATATGCGGTTACAATTATATGGAAGCCTTCCAAATGTTTTTTTGTTAATATAATCTTCTAAACAGTTTATATATATATTAACGTTACTCATATCCCATTTTATTGGGATTCTTCACAGAATGGCGGTGCTGCTCCTGGTTCGAAGTCACGCTTTCCTCAGATGGTTGCTAATACCCTAGGTTTTGGCCAAAAGCATGATGCAACTGTGGATATACCACTGGATTCCATGAATGTAATGAAGTTACTATTTCATATACATGTACTTTTGCCCCGTTGGGCAGTCTGAGTGTATTTATTTGTATAATTTTTGTAGGACTCAAAGAAAAAGGAGAAAGAACTTGCAGCTTGGGATGCAGATCTAAAAAGGAGGGAAAGGGTTGGTTCTATTGTTTCCTGTTGAGTATTTAGTTTAAATGTATTATTGCAATGCTTCCTTTATATCTAATCAATTTTGTATAATTTCTTTACTTTGTGGTATCACATGGATGAATGTTATATGTTGCCTTGACCTTTTGTAGGACATCAAACGCAGAGAAGATGCCGTTGCTAGCGGTAAGATATAAAATGGCCAAGATTCCACTAATGAAACTCCATCATCTCTTACTTTTGTATATACTGCGACGAACTTTTTATTTTTATTTTATTTTATTTTTGATGTTCCTATTCAGCTAACATCCCGGCAGATGATAGAAATTGGCCTCCGTTTTTTCCGATTATTCATCATGATGTTGCTAATGAGATACCAGTTAATGCTCAGAGGTTGCAGTATTTGGCTTTTGCAAGTTGGTTAGGTATGGCTTTTGTAATTCTTTCTTTTCCCTCTGAACTTTTCATTCTAATTTATTATTTTTGTGATATTTAATTGACACCAAGACCAAGATGGGCCAATGATTACTAATCCATATGAAGCTTCTGTTAGCTGTTTTGTGTTCTATGACAATTGATATTTATTATTCTCTTCTTGACCTTTTGTTAACATCCTTGCAGGTATTGTCCTTTGCCTTGTATTTAACATCATCGCTGTGACTGTGTGTTGGATAAGGGGTGGTGGTAAGTGTTCCATAAGCAATGCATATTTTAAACTAGAATGTATATATAGCTGGTGATGGCTTCAGTTTATAGGTGCTGACATGGCTAACTATCTGCAGGAGTCAAAATTTTCTTCCTTGCAACTATCTATGCTCTACTTGGATGCCCCCTTTCATATGTTCTGTGGTACAGGCCACTATATCGTGCAATGAGGTATCATATCCATTTTTTATTTTTTTATTTTATTTTGTGCATCAATAGAATATATAAAATGCATGTCGTGGAGCTAAAGATAATGTATTACATCGAGTAAATGCTAGCCATGCTGTGGTTATTAGAAAAAAGTGTGGGGTGACTGATGATAATTGTTGTGCACGGCTATTTGTTTCTAATTTGCAGGACAGATAGCGCCTTGAAGTTTGGTTGGTTTTTCCTGTTCTACTTGGTAAGTTCAGTTCACAATCCGTATCAGTTAGCTCTTCTTTTGGTTGCTCCTTATTAAAAACTTTAGATGCATTTTGCAGATTCACATTGGTTTTTGCATATTTGCTGCTATCGCCCCTCCAATTGTCTTTCATGGGAAGTCATTGACGTAAGTTCTTATATGTTTCAGTTTGCAAGATCAAGGATGTTACTTTAAAGTTGTTGACGTGCACTATATAGTTTTATATTTTAATTTAGCAAGTATTTCCTTGGGTTGTTATGCATGTGAGAGTTGAATGGTTTGGGCAACTTTCATGTTTACGTATCTGAGCTTTTGATATTTCATTACCTCATTATTCACAAATAATTTTCTGGTAATTATTTCTTTTAATAAT
>JAUMHB010055040.1:0-15723 GCA_032359685.1 Pittosporum tobira
CACAATTATTTATATTACTGTTGCAATATTTGTCGGAGTAATAGTAGAAAGTGACAGACGAATAATTTAAGTTTTAGAGCATAAAAAATCGTCCGACGAATATTAGTGGGGTCCACACGTTTTCGGTTGTGGGGTCCACAAATACTTTGCGGCGCTCTGTACGGAAATAAATATTGATTAACTTTAACATTGATATTCTTTTTGTCGGAAACCAATAATTTTATTTAGCACACCAAAATATCATATTCATAAAGATAAATAATGTTAAAATATTGAGTTCTTACAATTTACTCTCTCTATTTCACTTTAATAGGCGTTTTAAAAAAAAATTAAAATTCTATTTTATCTGACGTTCTCTATTTTCAAGAGATACTTAATTGCACTTTTACTATTTTCAAGAGAGAATTAACTTTTATTTTTCATTTTACCCATAAATTTTGATTGGTTTAAAGAAAAAAATAGGTTGTATTGTATTAAATGTGAACAAGGATAACATTGACATTTAAAAAATTCTCTAATCAATTACTATAAATATTAATTGTCATTCTTAATATGTGTGTTTATATCCAAAACATCTAATATATTAAAATAGAGGAAATAATAATTATACATCTAATATATTGGAATAGAGGGAGTAATAATTATATGTTGTGAAACTACCTTTAAGTGCATTCATTAAGGAGCCAAATATTTCAGACTCTGTTAAGTTTGCTCTACTAAAAATTTGATTTAAAATTTTAACGAGTAATATATGAGAATTTTTTAAAGTTTAATTGATTTTTTATACTTTATTAAATTGTACTTTTTTATTAATATGCGGTGAAATCACTCGAATATTTCATATTATTCGAACTCAATTCATATTAGCACTTAATTGATAGTTAAACGAGTCTTATACAAATTTATTTTATGCTTAAAAAATTATACGAATCAAATTTGAGCTCGGGTGTCAATATTTGAGATCGGCTCACTAACGAATTCAAATCATTTGTTATATTTTCTGGTCCATTTTCTGTTTTATTTTAATACAATAGTCAACTGTGTATTGCTTAACAAAATTATTTAATATTAAAATAAATAAATAAATAATATAGATAACTATTATATTAAAGTGGGAACCAAAAAATAGAACAGAAGATTTGAATTATCAGACAACCCGAATTTAAAATGCTAGAAAGCTCTACCATACATTTTTCTACTTGTTTACTTTAGATATATGGACATGCTATCTTATTACCACTCAACAGTAATTTCTCTAACAGAAGTCAGTAATACTAGGAGAGGTTAAAGGTAGAAACTTTCAAATATTCATTTCAACCATTCGCATGAAAAGTAACATCAACAAATTACTTCAATCAAATTATCCTTTTGTTTAGCTAGCATTCCGCCTCATCTTTTCACCTCTCCCGGAGTTGCAATGATTCAACAAGACTCATCACCAAGACAACTTTCATTATTCCCAAAACACCCTTGATAATCCAGAAACATTCCTGTGTGAAAGTGTCACTAGTCAAAATCTCTACACCATATTGGTCATTTCATGACCTTAAAGACCCTCCATGCAAGAAAAAAAAAATGTTTTTCACCTGTAAATCACAAATTCAGACCTAATGGGGAACCAAGAAGAGGAGGAAAGCAGAAAGATGACAAAAATCACAGGCAAAGAATTAGGAATCTCATGCATGTTAAACACAGAGGTAGGAGCAGTTCTAGCCGTAATTCGTCGTAAATCCGACTCGCATTCTCAAGTTTTCCCTCAAGAAGATAACTACGATACCGCCATACTTCAATCGTTAAAATCTTTAAGATCACTCATCTTCAACCCTCAACAAGAATGGCGAACAATCGATCCATCCCTATACCTCTCACCGTTTCTTGATGTTATCGAGAGCGACGATGTCCCAGCTACCGCAACGGGCATGGCTCTCTCCTCGATCCTCAAAATCCTTCGTTTTAAAATATTTGACGAAAAAACCACCGGGGCTAAAGACGCTATGGCTGCAGCCGTGATTGCCATCACGGGCTGCAGGCTCGAAAAAACTGACCCAGTTTCTGAAGATGCAATAATGATGAGAATTTTACAGCTTTTGATTGCTATAATTAGACACCGGGCTTCAGTTTTGCTAACGGATCATGCTGTATGTACAATTGTTAATACGTGTTTTCAAGTTGTTCAACAATCTGCGAGCAGGGGTGATCTGCTGCAGCGCAGTGCACGGTACACAATGCATGAATTAATTCAGATTATTTTTGCGAGGTTGCCAGATATCGAGGTGAGGGATTGGGAGAATTCGGAGTCTGATACGGAGGATGATACGGATTCGCGATATGGGATTCGTTCTGCGGTTGATATTTTTCAGTTTTTATGTTCTTTACTTAATGTAGTGCAAGTTCATCATGTGGAACAAGAATTAGGAACACCTCATCAGACTACTGATGAAGATGTTCAGCTTTTCGCTCTGGTTTTGATCGTTTCTGTTATAGAGTTAAGTGGCGATAGCATTGGGAATCACCCGAAACTTTTGAGGATGATTCAAGATGATCTTTTTCACCATTTGATTCATTATGGAATGTGCTCAAGCCCGCTTATTTTGTCCATGATTTCCAGCATTGTCTTGACTATATATCACTTTCTTCGCAAGTAAGACATTCAAATTTAGAAGATATATGCCTTGTTTGTCGTATCTTATTTACTAACTTAATTCAAACAGTTTATTCAATAAGTTGAATTATCTTGTTTAACGCAACTTTTTCAGATATAGGTTAATATGGAATAAACTACTGTGTCGTTTGGCGAACAAGCCACAAGTGGCCAAAAAAAAGCTTCAACAAACATGACCATACTTGAGAATGTGAATAATTATGTACAGATAAAAAACATCTATGCAATATTTAATTTATATGCTAGTGACGTGACTCGTGCTTTTTGCAGATCAATTCGTCTCCAACTGGAAGCATTCTTCTCATTTGTGATGCTGAAAGCAGCAAGTTCTGCAAACTCGATCCAGCTTCAAGAAGTCGCGATTGAAGGCATTATAAATTTTTGTAGGCAGCCAACATTCATAATTGAAGCCTACGTAAATTACGACTCCGACCCCACTTTCCATAATGTTTTTGAAGATGTGGGCAAGTTACTCTGCAAGCACGCATTTCCAGCTAATGGACCGTTCACGGGTTTACAAGTTCAAGCATTTGAGGGCCTTATAGTCATTCTTCAGAACATTGCTGGTAATGTCGATAAAGAAGATGATTCGACCTCTTCTGGCCCATACCCAGTTGAAGTTTCGGAATATAGACCTTTCTGGGAAGAGAAAGCTAGAGATCCCAATGATTTAGACAGTTGGGTGGATTACATACGCGTAAGAAAAGCCCAGAAAAGAAAGGTAATGATTGCAAACAATCATTTCAACCGGGATGAAAAGAAAGGCTTAGAATACTTGAAGATTTCACATTTGATTTCGGATCCTCCTGATCCAAAATCCCTTGCTATGTTCTTTCGCTTCACTCCAAAACTAGACAAGACCACAATCGGAGATTATCTTGGAGACCCTGACGAGTTTCACCTTCAAGTTCTTAAAGAATTTACTGCAACCTTTGAATTTTCTGGAATGGTTCTTGATACTGCTCTTAGGACTTTCTTGGAAGCCTTTCGATTACCAGGAGAATCACAGAAAATCCATAGAGTTATTGAAGCTTTCTCCGAGCAATTCTATGATCAGCAATCCTCGGAAATTTTCGTTAGCAAAGATTCGGTCTTTATTCTTTGTTACTCCCTTATTATGCTCAATACTGATCAACATAATCCCCAAGTCAAGAAAAAGATGACAGAAGATGAGTTTATCCGAAATAACAGAGCAATTAATGGCGGAAAAGATCTTCCTAGGGAATACTTATCCGAGCTTTTTCATTCCATTGCAACAAAAGAAATCACAGTTTTTGGCCAAACTGGAGCAACCATAGAAATGAATCCAAGCAGATGGATTCAGCTGATAAACCGATCCAAGCACATGAACTCTTTTATAACGTGTGATGTTGATCGACAATTGGGAAGAGATATGTTTGCTGCCATTGCGGGTCCCTCTGTTGCAACTCTTTCAGCAATTTTTGATCATTCTGATGATGAAGAAATGCTTCATGAATGTACACAAGGTCTGCTCTCCATAGCTAGAATTGCTCAATATGGACTTGAAGACACTCTTGATGAACTCTTAGCCTCGTTGTGCAAATTCACAACACTTTTGAACCCTTATGCTTCTGCCGAGGAAACTCTATATGCTTTTAGCAACGATATGAAGCCAAGAATGGCAACTCTGGCAGTTTTCACTATAGCAAACAATTTTAAAGATTCGATCCGAGGGGGATGGAGGAATATTGTTGACTGTTTGTTGAAACTCAAAAAGCTTAAATTACTTCCCCAATCTGTTGTCGAGCCTGAATTTGCTTTATCTTCCTCTGACAATCCAGCAGACAAAGGTTCAGGTGTTATATTATCCATTCACGATGCTAAACTTAATAAGAGAAAACAAAGTTCCGGGTTAATAGGGAGATTCTCACATTTTATGTCCATGGAAAGCGTTGAGGAATCTTTACACCTTGGTGTCAGTGAATTCGAACAGAATCTGAAAGTTATTCAACAATGTCGAATTGGAAATATTTTTACTAATTGCTCGAGTTTACCTGAAGATCCGCTGCAGAATCTTGGCCGTTCTCTCATATTTGCAGCAGCAGGGAAAGGACAGAAATTTAGTACACCAGTTGAGGAAGAAGAAACAGTAGGATTTTGTTGGGATGTGTTGCTCACCATAACTTTAGTAAATATTTACAGGTTTCCTGAATTTTGGCCTAATTACCATGATTATTTTCTCACAGTTGCTCAGTTTCCTATGTTTTCACCAATCCCATTTGCAGAAAAGGGGATTATAGCTCTTGTGAAAGTTTGTCTCAAGATCCTTGGTTCATACCAGCCCGAGAAACTCCCAGAAGAACTCATCTTTAAATCGATAAATTTGATGTGGAAATTGGAAAAGGAAATTATTGATAATTGTTCCGAGTTTTTAACATTATCAATGAGTAAAGTTCTTACCGAATTCCCTGCAAATTTGCAAACTTCACTTGGATGGAAAACAGTGCTTCATTTATTATCGATCACAGGACGCCACCAGGAAACGTATGATCAGGGAGTTGAGGCCTTGATCACTTTGATGTCTGATGGGACCCACATTTTGCGAACTAACTATGCATGTTGTATTGACTGCGCCTTTGGCTTTGTGGCTCTCAGGAACAGTCCTGTGGAAAAAAACATGAAGATTATGGATTTAATGGCAGAATCAGTAAACCATTTGGTTCAATGGTATAAAAATGGATACTCTGATCCAGGAAGTAATGCCAGCAATTCATCAGCAGACGATAACTCTAAAGGATTGGCTTCTTCAAATTTCACCATTAATTTGTTCGTAAAGCTTGGGGAAGCTCTTAGAAAAACCAGCTTAGCCAGAAGAGAAGAGATAAGAAATCATGCAATCATTTCCCTGCAGAGAAGCTTCACATTAGCCGAAGAACTGTATTTTTCGCCAGCTAATATTATAAATTGTTTTAACCTTGTGATTTTTGCTATGGTTGATGATTTACACGAAAAGATGCTGGAATATTCTAGAAGAGAGAATGCTGAAAGAGAGACACGGAGCATGGAAGGGACTTTGAAGCTTTCGATGGAGCTTTTGGCGGAAGTTTTCTTGCAATTCTTGAGGCCAATATCGGAAAATCCGGGGTTCCGGACATTCTGGTTAGGGATTTTGAGGAGAATGGATACGTGCATGAAGGCTGAGTTGGGAGAGCATGGAGTGCCATATTTGCAGGATATAATTCCAGATTTGTTAAGAAAGATTATCACAACTATGAAGGAAAAGGAAATACTGGTGCCAAAGGAAGGCGAAGACCTCTGGGAAATTACCTATATTCAGATACAGTGGATTGCTCCCTCGTTGAAGGATGAGTTGTTTCCTGATGAGATCTAAGAAGAGCTCTGTTTTCCCATCATTGTTTTTTCTGGAAATGAAATGAATTCCAAATTTTGTGAGCTCACGCAAATTTGAAAAGCTTACACCTGAACATAAGTAATTGTAATTCTAATTAAATTTAGTGGTACCAAAATTGGAAAAAACTTGAGTCAATTTTGGAAAATCATAAATAGCAAATTGATATAAATTTGCTTAAAGGTTAAATTGAATTTAATTAGATGAATTCGCTTAAAGGTTAAATTGAATTTAATTAGAATTACAATTACTTCTGTTCAGGTGTACGTTTTTCAAATTTGCGTCAACTAACAAAATTTGGAATTCATTTCATAAATAGCAAATTGATATGAATTCGTTTAAAGGTTAAAAACAACTTTTGGATTAGTTTATGGAACAATAGTTATAATTATTTGTAACAAAATCAATAAATTCATAATAATACGATTTTGCCAATTGAGTCAAAATTAAAATGTTGTAAATACGATTTTGCAAATTATTTCAAAAAGTTAAATGTTGTCCCTAATTTCTAAAAGGAGCAGATATCGAATTTGAGCATCAAAATCAATTCAATTGTATCAAAGAAAAAACAAACAAAAATTAAATAAAATTAGCTTTTATTGAATCAAACTTAACTTGATGATTCAAAATACATGACATAAGCTTGTCTGAAAACAATAATAGTAAGGGTACATGAGACAAGACCACACTGTAGAAAAATACAGATAAGAAACCAAAGCTAATAAAAGACTTAATGCTGATTCAAATACATTACATTCTGCTACTTCTCCCAACCTTGCACCGGAACACTGGAATCTGCTCCTGCTCCACAAGTTTAGAGGAGGATCCCATTTGTTGGAAAGAAATACAACCATTCAGTTCTGTCACATTTCCTTGTAGATGTTCCTGCTAAGAAGAGAAGGACATAAAATTCAAATAAGAAAGTAAGTTCAGGAAACTCAGAATTGGTGAGTAACATGAGCTTGCCTCATTAAATTATAATTCATCAATTAAAAAAAAATTGAAAAGTAATTTATCAATAAAATATTTACTATTCAAGTATTCGAAATAGAACACAAATCATATCCTTAGGCATCAAGGGGGCACTACAATGTTACACAACATACCTCAAGAGGTTGTAGGTATTTTAAGCCAAATCCATATGTGAAATATTTTCTATTGTCAGATGATTCATAAAACAAGATAAAAAGTACCATCAAAAAACAAAACACTTTTTAGATCTTTTCCTTTAGAAGTTAAGATGGTAAGTAAATAAAGTTCACATACAAGGAACAAAGATAACTAGAAAATAAATTGTGAACTTATAATAAATAAATTGAGTGAAGCCTTCTAATCATGACGGATGTCATATAAGGTTACGCCCCTTACACCACGTATAACTGACGACCAAGAGGATGGATATCATAATGTTACACCCCTTACACCACATATAACTGACGACCAAAGGAATGCCAAAACATCACGTCTTCGAGAGTGTACAAAACTAGAAAAGAAGAAAGCACAAAGAACAATGCAGTAGGACCATCCAATTATGCTATGAATCTGGTAAAGTTACTGCTCCCATCACTATACCTTCTTCTCCACTTTTATTTCTTCTTATTTCTTTAATTTTTTTTCCTTAGCAGGAAAGCTACACGAGTAGTTACTAGCTGATACAGTTGTCTTCTGTTTCTAATCCACATTCATAATAAATATGAACAAAGCAAAATCAAAATTGACATTTTTGAAATTTAAAGTTACACTTTAGCATGTCAACACCCACCCCTTCTAAGTCAACTTGATCATTCAACATGTTTTTTAATTACATAGATAAACAGGACTCAATAAGCTACATTGATGTCTTAAAAATGCTCCATGTACTCTAGCACATGGAAAGGAGTGCCACTGGGGGTTTTAACATATATTTACTTTTATCTTGTGTATAATTTGGAAATCGCTTACATAATTAAGTGTAGTCACAAATGTGACATTTGCTATGGGGTGAAGGGAGACAAACAAAATATTACAACCCACAAGTATCAATAGATAGTAACAGAAATTGGTATCAACTGATAAAGTTAAGGAGCAAATAACTACCTAATTTACTGCAAATTCTAATAAGCATTATCAAGCATAAAAACAACAAGAAACTACTAAGCTAAAGTTCAATAAAGATGACAAGAGATGTGAAATTACCAAGTCACCCACTGACATTCTCTGCAGATTCGTCGGTGTCAGTGTCGGTCTCATCATCCTCATCATCCCCTTGTCTTATTTTTGCAATCTCCACCTGTGCCCTCTCAAGGATTTGCTTCTTCTGCAACTCCAACTCTTTCTGAAAATCCATTCTCATCTTCTCCAACTCCATCATCTGCTGCCTCTTACTATCCTCAATCTTCTCATAGATTGCTCCAAACTTCTGAATCGAATCCGCTAACAACCTAAACGATGACCCATCATCCTCCTCTCCTCTCCTTTTGGGTGGAAGTCCATCTGAATCATCCCCATCTGAGTCCGACTCCCCAGGACTATCCCTCATCTCATCCAAAGCATTAGATCGGCTCAAATACACTTTTGGATTCATAAAAACATATTCCCCTGAATCAACTCCACAAGGCAACCCCGACTGTTGCCTAGGCGACGAACTCAACAACATATCCATCTTCTTAAAGAAAACCCAGTTCCCATAATACCCGCCCATTTCCTCCATTTTCGCTTTCTCTTTCTTATACTTCTTCTTCAATGTATCCAACCGATTCCTACACTGTATATGCGTCCTCTCAACCTTGCACATTTCAGACACCTTCTCTGCAACCTCAATCCAATCATCATTCCTCAAACTCTTCCTCCCCGATTGCAAGAACCTATCCCCCCACACCTCTAGCAACACGAAACTAGCGTGTTCATCCCAAGGCAAATCCCTCCCACTTGATGATGAACCTTTCTGCAAATTCACATTTCCACGAGGCGCAAACTCGTATTGGTTAACCAAACTCCCCAATCTACGCTTCTTTTGGCGCCTTTTCGACTCATCATTGGGCTCATAACCCCTAGCAGCATACCCATTTTGCTGATATTCATCATCATCAACATCATCATCTTCATCTTGATTGTCAAATTCTTTATTTTCTTGATCGTCTAATTCCTCAACTTCATAGTCGTCTTCATCGTCATCGCGATAACTTTGAAAATTAGGGTTTCGAATTGGGCGTCTCAATCGGGACGAGGTGGTATTATAGGATGAGTGGTGCTTTGGCAGATAGCTAGAATCATTATCAGCATCACCCATTTATATAGTACGTGTATATATAAAAAAAATTCAAGCAGGCATGTCAAATTAGGCTTTGAATTTATGACTTGGGGAGAAAAAGATCATACCTTTGAACTGATCTGGAGTAATTGACTTCAGACCCGTGAATAATCGAAACCCAAAATATCAAATTACGAGGGTTCGTTTATACTGATACTAGGGTGTCGATTTAGGAGGTGGACTCGGATTCAGGGTTAAAGTACGCATGAGTGCGTTGTGTCAGTGGTTGACGTTTATTTTGACTTTCATCTTTTTAAGCTATGGATTTTGGATTCTAGTTGTGACGAATCGCAGATGAGGTGCGTGAAAAACTCTATTGGGCTATGGATCTTTCATATAAAGAAAGGCCAAAGTAGTTTAGAGAACCAGTTTCTAGAGCAAAATTGTGGGGCTAATGTTTGACTTTTGTACGATCCAAGGTCTCCAAACTCACCATACACTGGGCTCTTGTGATTGAACAGAGCCCAATGCGAGCAACGTGACAGCCCAGCAGTTCATGTCAGATCCTATTCTTGTTGGACCAAAGACTGGAGAACTACCTGTGAAATTTAGACAACAATACCGTACATTATTATTCAGAATGAAAACAAAAAAGGACAAAGGAAAGTAGGACAAACGTAATACGGAGTATTATATCATATCATCATATGCAATTAATTTAATGAATATAAGATTTGAATTTGGCTCCAATCCATTACATTTTTTTACATAATTTTACTACATATACCATCAGTTATGTATTTCTTGATGGTATAATTTAAATTAAAACCTATTACTTAATTAACTTGTAATATTGAGTTATATTATTATTCCAAAAATAAAAATAATTTGACAACATTTTTCAGCGTTAGATGAACATTTGTATTTCTTATTGACTTTCAAACTTTTTATTTTAACATTATTGTTGATTCTAATTTTTTATAGAGTTGATCTCTATATTATGAATTATTTATAAACATATTTGGCGCACTATGAAGTACAAACAATAATGTTAAAATAAAAAAGTTGATATATTAATTAAAATTAAATGAAATATATATTGGAATGGGGGGCAAATCCATAAAATTTATTTGTTTATAGCAAGGCTTCATGCCTAGCCCAATGTGCATGCTTTAAACTTCACTTGATCCAAAAGTTTATGATAAATAATTTGATCTCTTATTATTTTTTAATTTATTATTTGAAAATTTTGAACACTAACCTCACACATCAATATTGTAACTTAAGCATATGCATCCGGAAAGCATAGGAAGGAGTTGCATTATCAATTAACAAAGAACATTAATATGCAATAATTATAATATCAAAAAGAATTAATTATTTTTGATTTTGAAATAGAGGTAGTAATACCAATAATGAAAGATTGCACCCAAAGGAAAAACAAAAAATGAAAAGGTTGAAATTAACAAATGAATGCAGTCCGTGAGGGCGCCTCAACTGTGACGACGAATTATGATATGCATAGCATTCTTGCATTCTTCATTTACTCCTTCCTACTTTCTGAGAATTCAACTACCTCCTACGTACCCATCTGACCCCATCCTAATGCATTTGATTTTCTAGTTTTTCCCAGGCAACACTTTCTTGGCTTAAGAATATTAATTAGTGTTACTTTATTAATTGATAGACTACCTCTAATAATTTCTATCCAATCATGTATTATCATGAAAGTGATAATTAAAAAATTGTCACATATTTATAGTAATATGTAGCATTACTCTAATCACAACTCACAATTCATGCTCTAGAGAGACAGAAGAGAGAGAGAGAGAGAGGGCAATGCATTAGCTAGGAAGGCAACGAACTTTGCAAATGAGCATATGCATTCGATATATGTAATCAACTAATTATATATAGACACATCATTTAATATTCTAATTTTATATCAAATTTTAGTCATCATAGCACGGTCCAAAATATTATCATACTAAAAAAATCAACATATTCAGTTACATCATCTTGACATTATCTTATTGGGCTAATTAACCATAATCTACTAATGAAATCAAACTCTGTGATTTCCCCCCTAAATTTCTGAGATGAATTGCAATCGGATGATGTAAACTTCTACTGGCCTTCCAAATTAGATATATATGTCTATTGACATTTTTTTAATTAATTTATAAAATCTTAAAATTCAAATCGATATGGATTAATTATCGGTATTTTCTAATTAGTTTACAATAATTGTGATTGTTTCTTGTACATTCAAATAAATTAACTTGTATGAGAGATTGAATTTAGAATCTCACAAATAGACTAAAATGTCAAAACCTGTGGTTAGGCTCCGTTTGTTAAAGGGAAAACATTTTATATAAAACGTTTTCTAAATTTTTCAGTGTTTGGCATGTCAGAGAAAATACAGTCAACATAAAATCATTTTCCAGTCAACAGAAAATTCCTTTGTTATTTCAGGAAAACGACTTACAGATTTAAATCCGTAAGTCATTTTCCAAAAAGTGGTCCGAGTGTTGTCTTTTTCTGTCATTCTTTATAACATTTTTATTTAATCACTCTTATCATCTTTTTATTTATTTTATTTTAAAAATAAATACATTTATTTTTATTTTCACAATATATGCATAATTAATATTTTCATATTGAATTATATATACACATATATTTCTTAAATTTTAAATTTTCTTATTCTTAAAAATTTTCAAAACCATTATCTTATTAAATCTTTTCCTATAAAGTATGAATATTCTTATTGTTATATCATAGTATTAAGTTTTTACATACATACAAATAAATTCAAACTTTCATTGTAAAAACTTAATTTTATTTTATTAAAAAAATTAAAATATACTTATATTAGTTTAAAATAACATAATTGTTAAATTTATATTGAAAACCAAATATATAAATACATATTTAGCCTCATTTTTAGCTTGACTATCAAATATCATAAAATAAATTATTTTCTCATAAATTATTTTCTCAAAAAATATTTTACTAAAAAATATTTTTTAAAACATATTTTTATTGTATCAAGCTTAGCCTACGTTTGAAAGGAGAGAGAGAGAGAGCATTGGATATATCGTGCTGGACGATGGTTGTAAAGTAAAGCTAGCTAGCTAGTGGGAAGTGGTGAAGCACACCAAATTAATTTTCTTGTGATTATAAATAATTCAATAGATAAGAAAATTAATGTAAAAGTGAAAATCAGTTGAGAAGTAAAATTATTCATTTTGATAGCATTAATTAACAACGCAAGTGTTTGCATGCTCTATGCATGTACATATATAAGACTACGAAGCAGTTTCAGCTCATCAGCTTGATCGGTACTACAATTTGTGAGTAGTGCTAGTAATGGAAAGCTCTATGAGAATTCGCAAGTGTCTTTTTGTTGTTTGCTTGGCTTTTTTCATGGTGGAGGGAAGAAAATTAGAGGATGAAAATGGTGGGAAAATGACGAAGCCGGAATGTTTTCTGGACGGTCAACCGGGGTGGTTTCTTGGTGGCGGCAGCGGGTCAAATGGATGGAGTTTCGGGCATTCATTTAGTTTTGGTAATGGGGTGGGATATAGTATTGGTAAGGGAGGAACACTTGGTGGAAAACAGGATTGTGTTGGAAACGCTGGCGGAGGTGGTGGGGCGGGAGGTGGGGGTGGAATTGGTGGAGGGGCAGGGATTGGTGGTGGTGGTATTGGGAAAGGTGAGGGTGGTGGAAAGCACCACAAGAAAGAAAAAAAGAGGCATGATCTTGGAGGAGGGCCAGGAGGCAAGGGAATAGGAGGTGGGATTGGCAAAGGAGGTGGAGGAGCTGGAGGAGGTGGTGGCATTGGCAAAGGGATTGGAGGTGGTGGAGGAGCTGGAGGAGGTGGCGGCATTGGTAAAGGGATTGGAGGTGGTGGAGGAGCCGGAGGAGGTGGCGGCATTGGTAATGGGATTGGAGGTGGTGGGGGCATTGGTAAAGGGGGTGGTGGTGGAGGAGCTGGAGGTGGCGGAGGGATAGGCAGTGGTGGTGGAGCTGGTGGAGGGATAGGAGGTGGTGGTGGTGGAGCCGGTGGAGGAATGGGTGGTGGTGGTGGAGCTGGCGGAGGAGTGGGAGGAGGTATTGGTGGCGGAAGTGGTGTGGGTGGAGGTGGAGGATTTGGAGGTGGCATTGGCAAAGGGACCGGTGGAGGGGTTGGTGGCGGAGCTGGTGGAGGATTTGGAGGCGGCATTGGGAAAGGAATTGGAGGAGGAGCTGGTGGAGGATTTGGGGGTGGTGCTGGTGGAGGTTTTGGTGGCGGCGGCGGCGGCGGCGGCGGTGGTGGAGGTGGTGGTGGAGCAGGCTTTGGTGGGGGTACTGGGGGTGGCATTGGTGGTGGTAGTGGGATTGGAATTAAGAAGAAACAACCACGAAGCTAGTGGGACTAAATTAAGCCTATGGTTGCTTCATGCACTCATGGCAAATTATAAGACTAACTTATTAAGTTTCTATCTTTTCAGTAAATTTATTCTTGACTAAATTACGTTTCATAATTGGTATGAATTTTATTCTCCTAAAATGTATGCTTCTTCTTAGATGGTGGATATATATCTTCGGTAAATTATTGAATTCTATGCAAAATCAAGCTGCCCAAAAATCTTACTTCAAGCTCTTGTAAAACCATATATGCTTTATTTGCATTCAATTAGAATTACTTAATGGAACCTCTAATTGGGGGATTAAGTAAAAAATTGGACTATTAGTCCTTTAATTTCTAATTTGTTTAGATGACAAAGTGTAGTTATTTTCGTCAACCACTGGCCTAATTAAAGTTTCCAATTCATTTATGTATCAGCAATGGCTTCAGCAACTGTCAAATAAAGTCCTTTGGACCTAAAGATGTCGAGAACTTCTGAGTTGTGGAGCTTCTCGATCACATCTCCAAGAGGATTAACCAAAACAAGCTGCAACACAAATACAAGTACTTACAATGTTTTACTTTCGTTGGCTGAAAAAAAAAAAAAAAAGATCATCTGAGATTAAGAATGAGTTGCAGCAGAACTAAGCTTATCTCTTTCACCTGAAGGGATTTTTTGTTGAGTGTATTGTTGACTTCTTGTATAGCATCAATGCCACTTGTATCGATAGCTGTTACAGCTTAAAAATTGAACATTTTATATTATTACCTTTTAGATTAAAAGCTTTCTCAAAGTTATGGTACCTATTAGTCCCTATTTGAGTGCAGTTCAAAATAGGGGTGTTAGAGACAATTCTTCGCAAACAAACTCGAATTTGACTCGTTTAAAGTTTGGTGCAAATTTGATAAAGGCTCGATGATATTAAATATTTTGAATTGTTTATGAAAAATTTGAACTTGACTTGTCAAAAATTCGTTTGAGTTGATTCGTCCAACGAGCTCGAACTCAAAATGAAACTCATTTACTTTAATAAGCCAGGCTCAGCAAGCTGGGTAGTTTACACCCCTAGCTAGTTCAAAATAATGGTGTTAACTGACCTGTCATATCCAAAATTATGCATCTCAGTGTTGTCTCCTTGTTTGCTTGAATCCTGTCCTCCTCCTCCCTAACCCATCTCAATATCCTGCAAAGAAGGTCCAAATAAATTTATATATTCAGAATTATACGAAAAAATGGTGTATCCCATGCATAAGACCCAGCCAAACAGCAAGGACTCGGTATTGTTAGTATATATATATGTGTGTGTGAAAATTCAGTAATATATGAAATTTGAACAATATATGCTAACCTTTCTTGTAGGTAGGTTGAATTTGCGAAGTAAATGGGAGATTCAATGGCTAAGATGAGGAAAGATGGAACTCTTTGGGCATTATCATATCGAGAAAGACTTTGGCATAATTGAGTCCCCGGAATATTCCCCAAAATATTGTTATTTGGCTTTGTAACGTGCAATATAATCTTGAATGAAACAGTAACCTGAAATTATTCCAGCCACATTATCAGACTCCAAGTCCAAACAGGCCCATTAATCTTAATCTATTTTTGCATCTATATAACAAAAAGTTGTATTGTTAGATTATTTGTATGCAACTCCCTAGTACAAAAATGCAATATTTTCTTTTAATTTTGGAAAATAGTCAATTTATCTGTAAAAGAATATGATATATTATAATTGATGTGTTAAATAAAAATTACATGAAAAGCCTTATATAGGCTAACCTACTTGAAAAATAAGTAATCTAATTCTAATCCAATTCTCCGAAATATCATCTAATTCGGATTCTGCAAGTTCCAGTTCTAATAATTCCACGATAAGTGAGATCACACCACCTTTGGCATCTACTCATGCACATCAATCACATGACGCTATCTCCGATGATGATCTTGCATCACCACCACCAACCATTGAGCCCCTTCGTCGTTCCACTCTGGTAAGACAACCTCCTCTTCATCTTAATGACTATCATGTTTCTTGTGTCATCCAACCTTTACATGAACCTCAAACAT